>NW_021011520.1:514008-725436 GCF_003987935.1 Bombyx mandarina | reverse complement strand
GCGTTTCGGTTTGAAGGGTGGGGTAGATGTTGTAACTATACTGAGACCTTAGAACTTATATCTCGAGGTGGGTGGCGCATTTACGTGGTAGATGTCTATGGGCTCCAGTAACCCCTTAACACCAGGTGGGCTGTGAGCTCGTCCATCCATCTAAGCAATAAAAAAAAAAACACCTGGTGTTAAGTGGTTACTGGAGCCCATAGACATCTACAACGTAAATGCGCCATACACCTCGAGATATAAGTTCTAAGGTCTCAGTATAGTCACATCGGCTGCCCCACCCTTCAAACCGAAACGCATTACTGCTTCACGGCAGAAATAAGCGAGGCGGTGGTACCTACCCGTGCGGACTCACAAGAGGTCCTACCACCAGTAATTACGCAAATTATAATTTTGCGGGTTTGATTTTTATTACACGATGTTATTCCTTCACCGTGGAAGTCAATCGTAAACATTTGAGTACGTATTTCATTAGAAAAATTGGTACCCACCTGCGGGATTCGAACACCGTTGCATCGCTCAATACGAATGCACCAGACGTCTTAACCTTTAGGCCACGACGACTTCAAACTTACCTAGATATTGAGTGTATTATCCATGTTAATATATTCATATTAGACGGGGCGGGAGCGCGAGGTGTGAAGTTGTGTGAATTATTTTATTTTGTCTATTTAGTGTTTCTTCAGGTTTAAATGTGAAATAACGATGGTTTATTAATTGTTTAATATCTTTGAAAGTGCATACATGTGGGGAAATGAAACAAATCCGCTGGACGTAACCTCTTTAGGATCTTTCAAAAAGTCCATTGAAAAAATGGCAAATGAATATGAAAAATGATGAAATGAAATGAAGATGATTGATTTGAGACATTAATCAACTGGGATGAAATCAAATGAAATGAGATGAGATGAGATGATATGGAATGAAATATAATTTTGGTACAATTTTTCCTTCGTACCATAGATTATACACTTAAGATTAAACACATAATAAATTTCCGTAAAACGTAAAACCAATATATCTCAAAATTAAATATATTAAGTGTTTAATCCTTCGCTAGAAGTAATAGTGTTCTGTGGTTTAATCTGTGCGTAAAACATGGCAAATTACAATTGGGGACTTTTTGGCGGGAACGCGAGGAGTGAAGTTGTGTTATTTGTTTTATTTTGTCTATTTAGTGTTTCTTCGGGTTTAAATGTGTAATAATGGTTGTTTATTAACCGTTTAATATCTGTGAAAGTGCACAAATGTGGGAAAATGAAACAAAGCCGCTGGACGTAACTTCTCGGGATCCTCCAAAAAGTCTATTGAAAAATCTTAGCAAATGACCACCATTTTACTGAGATTAGATTTCATCTCATATCATCTCATTTAATTTCATCCTAGTTGATTAATGTCTCAAATTAATCATTTTTATTTCATTTCACTCCATAATATCATTTTTCATAAAATTAAGAATATAGATTAAAATAAGACATGACTTAAAGGTCTCAGTTACCAGGTCATAAAATCTCTTAAAAAAATAATTACAATTGGTACACAAATTTTAGCGAGCTAAACAAATCAAATTTTATTTTAAACTTACATTAATAATATCTACTTAACAAGATATAACGTTAAATCATAAAAAAAATATTTGCAAAGCATACCAACGTCATTTGTAGATGATTATATTTCATGAAAGGCATTGCATATGTGCATTAAGTACCTATCTATTGTTATCTCCATAAAAGTATTGATAACATAACCGAACTGCGGTACTATCAAAAGTTCATTGTTTTCTGTGAGTTCCGCTTCGAGCACGCAGTGGCATTTGCATTAAAAGCACTGTGTTGGGTGCCTTATTCTGTATTCAGATAAGCGATTGTTATTCGCGGGTAATTTGGAAATATATATCTTGTGAAACACTAATGGTGAGTTTTTTATCTATTTCATTTGAAATTAATTAGTAATCTTTTCGAACAAAATTGAGCCACCCAACTCATCATACTTTTTCGAAGGATCGGCTTAAATTATCTCTTTTTTTTTTTAATGTAAATTATTTTAATTTATTTTTCCTTTCAGGAATCCAAACAAATGGATGTACTGTCAGTGTTATTACATTTCATTTTTCCAATCAAAATGTTACTACGACTCTATTCATTTTGCATTTTGATGGTGGATGTTGCTTGGGTTGTGTTCAATGCAATATGCGCAACATTTCAAGCTGCATATGAATTGTTCAGACCGCCACCATTGAAAACTGTCAGATTGGAAACTGCTATGGTGAGATAAATTTAAAACATATTTTTTGTTTATTTATTACTTATTAACTGTAACTATACTTGAGACCTTAGAACTTGTATCTCAAGGTGGGTGGCGCATTTTACGTTGTGGATGTCTATGGGCTCCAGTAACCACTTAACACCAGGTGTGCTGTGAGCTCATCCACCCATCTAAGCAATAAAAAAAAAAGTCAAAAGTCTTAACTGATTTTAGGTCATTGGCTCCGGAAGAGGTGTTGGACGACAAATAGCTATGCAACTTGCAGATCTAGGGGCAATAGTACTGTGTATTGACATCAATCATCAGAATAATGAAGATACTGTGGAACACATCAAACTTAGAGGTGGATCAGCAGCCAGTTACATTTGTGATGTTACAAGAAGAGAGAAAATAGAAGAATTAGCAGCACAAATTAAGAAAGATGTTGGTTTTGTCAGCATGTTGTTCTATTGCTGTGGTATACCCAGCCCTAGGTCTTTAATGACACAACCACCTCAAGATATACACAAAACACTGGATTTGACATTGACATCATATTTCTGGGTAAGTTACTTTATTGTTTCTATAGACCCATCAAGATCCACTTGATTCACTTGCAATCAATGCCACTCGTGAACAAAAGCTAATCTTTAAGGGTTGCTAAGGTCAATAATGTAACATTAATTAAACCTAAAAAATTGGAACTTATTTAGTTTTTTGTGTGTAGTGAACTATTAAAATTTTTCCATAAATTTAACTTCCAGTTGTTACATCAGCTGGATGAAATGGTCTTTTGTTAACATTTAAGCAAGTCAGTGATTTCTGTAGTTGACATAGATACCCTCATACATGTATAAATTACACTACAATATTTTTTTAAAACACAATTTTCCTTGCTTAATTTTTTTTCAGCTCATAGACAACTTCTTACCAGAAATGAAAACCAGAGACCACGGGCACATTGTGGCTTTGACTTCTGTAGCTGGTCTCAGCTACATAAAAGATAAGATGCCGCTCAGTGTTGCTCAGTTTGCAGTGCAGGGGTTAGCGGAGTCGCTGATGGAGGATCTCAGAATAAATAAGATTGATAATGTGCATGTGACATTGATTCACATATATCCTTTCATCGTGAATGATGAGTATCACGATGTGAAATTAAGGTGAGAATAATGGTAGCCTTTTGTTTATAATAGATTGTGAAATATCATTGCAACAAATTTTTTGAGAACCCATATACATTAATGACCTTTCTGGCACCTAGTGCTATTGTTAATGGAGATGGATTATTACAGTACAAAATCTACTTTCAATCAATTTTACATTATTCAGTTTCAATTTACACAGTACTCTTGAACTTGAAATATTTCTATCTTCGTGAAAAGTTAAGATATGATAAGATATAAATTGTTATCTTAATTAGCAAGGCTTAAATTAATTTTTAACATTTGAAGGATACCCAGCTATTTCGGGACTATATCACCTGTAGAAGCAGCATCATCGATCCTGGACAGCGTCAGGAGGAACTACCCCGAAGCATCAGTCCCAAAGCATTTGTTATGTCTTGGTCATTTGTTACGTATTCTACCGCGTCGAGCAACAGTACTAATAAGGGACTTACTCGACACAGGTGTTGATTTTGCTTGATGTTACTAATTGATAACTTTTGCAACTCACTTGAGTTCGGTGTGACTTGTTCACAGTATGGCATAACGTGAAAAATAATTATTTACTAATGTAAGATATTAAAGAAAGTTTTCTCCCGTTGAAAAGGTGCTTTCAAAATTAATGAGTTTTTTAATATATATATTTTCTTTTAATTAGATTCAAAAAATATACATTTAAGGGATTATCTTATTTATTTCAGTAAGACTATTGAGCGAATTAAACTCAAACAATTTCAACATCTCTTTTTTTATTTATTTTGGTCTTAATTAAAAATATGTTTATAAATAGTAAAGAAGTACATTTTTTTTATGTTAAAAAAGAAGTTTGTTCCCTACAAATTTCATTTAAAAGTACTAATGTTGTTAAATCCTGAGTGAAGAAGGGTGTTGATAAGACTGAGATTGTTGTTTATTTTTAGATAGAATGAATTATAAAAAAAAGATTGATAAGAAAATTATGGAAATAAAGGAAGCCTGAGGATTGATATAATGAAATTTATTTTGTAAATTTATGAAAAGTACCAATAGTTTAGTATGAAGATAATAATTTTATTAAGAAAATTACGGCATGAATTCTTGAAACTTTTGTGAGGTCATATGTTCATTTTTACTGTAATATATATATTTATCTTATATATAAATAATAAATGAAGAAATGGTATATGATAGAAGAGTATGGAAGGAGAAAACATGTTGCGCCGACCCCAGGTGACTGGGAGAAGGGCAGGATAATGATGATATATATTTATCTTACATCAAAGCTGTCTTTAAACAAAACACCATATCAAGAACTGTCTGCTTTGGAAAATTGGACTATTTATTATTTTATATTCTCGACTGAAGCTACTAGAAATACATAAAATTACACCTTGTATACACTGTACACTTCATTATCATGGTGGTGAAAATGTTAATAGGATGGTAATAGTAATAAGTTAACAACTATTTTGGAGAAAAAATAATGGAAAATGAAATACAAAAAATTAAGTCTACAATTCTGTACGTATCCGATTTTAATTTTCACAAAAAATTGGTCATGACCCAGAACCATGACATCATTTCGCAACTACTGACCATAGGGAAACTTCTGGGCTCGTACGGCCACGAACCCACGTCTCGCCAATCTCTGCGGTGAAGGCAAGATGGAAGATCGAAGTGTTAGTTGACTAAGCGCATTGGCTCAACTATAACTTTCATATCTTTCAAATTAGATCTCATGAAGCGAAGTAGAAGCAGGTTCATGACACCGGTTTCGCGCAGAATTACAGCGAGCGCCATACCTTACCATAACAGTATTATAGTTGTTTCAATGTCCATAATTATTTAATTATTTCCTTACCGTCAATTTTATTTTAATATTTTTTTTCGAAATTTATAAGATTGTCTAAAGGCTTTATTTCATTTCAGAGTCTGTTCCATTTTACATCATACTCAAATAACACGATGTATTTGTACAGAATATATATCCGTTCGTTCTTCATTGGCGTTGCTTATTTAGGAGACGAATCGAATAAAAAAATATACAACTCATATGTCAAATGTCAATTATATTGTCATTCGCACAAGGGCGACATCTGTCTTCGTCTTGAAAAGTCTGTTTCGTCTTGTTTTTTTTGTGCTCGTTCGTGATTTGTTTCAGTGAATTGTCCTGTTAAAAACGAAATATAATTAATTTTGTACTAGTAACCTGGGCTTATAGCATATTGTATTAAGAGAGTTAACTAAGACCTTATTGTGAAAATTGTGCTTCTCCTCAAAGGTGCAAAAGCACCTAGTTTCGGTGAGTATTGCTTTGAGTTATCGTTTCATTCATCGCCTGACATCAAACATTCTCGATCGATAATAGAAAACTAACATTAAATATATCATTTGATTTGTTTTTATTAAGTAATATTAAACTAAAGATATCAAAGTACGTACAGCGATTACAAAATCAAGGTGACCCATTTAGAAATCACGCGAAACACCACTTTCCACCATAGTACGTAGGTATATGGAGCTCCAGTAGGTTTTCCATTGCAAACATATTGTCTCACAAAACATGAAGAATTAATTGTATTGTAATTTAATTTGAATTGGTGTGTATTAATGTATAATCGTAAGAGGCTTACCTAGATCAAAGTTTGCTTAAACTTGCGATATACGCAAAAAAATCGAAGTTCAAATCATCACACGAATAACTTTGAAGTTCGTGTGAAGGTTTATCCTGCATAGTTTGCTGAAAGCTTATAGGAATTTATTTCTGATTTTATCATTATTTTTTTACAAGTTGTGTAAAATAAAATGATGTTTGAATTACTATTAAAAAACTAGGCGAAAATAGATCCTTTTTATAAGTAATTAAAAAAATTGTTTATTGTACATTCGAAGCCATAATAAAAATAAATTAAAAATACAGTAAAAAAATATTAAAAAACAAAAACAATTTACTGTTACATATATACTGGACAATTTAAATTGTGTAATTAAATTAAAATTATCAGAATTAATAAATTTACTTGCATTTTTTCAGACTAGAAAATTAAAGGTACTCTCAATCCCGCTACTTACCTTACCTGACCTTCCACCTGAATCCTGATGTAATCTACCTACACCTTTCTTTTGTGCTTAATAAATTAAGTTTCATGTGCACTTTAAAAAAGGAGGCTTTTTATTGAAACCATAATATTTAAAAAAAAAAAAATTATTCCATACCTAATATGTATAATTAAAATAATGAATAAATTAAGTAGAGAGAATCTGCTAGCTCTGAAATAAATATTCTAAATGACCAATCAATTATTTTTTTGATGTTCCTTGTTACTGAGAGTTTCAATTTTGCATATAATATTTTTGAATAAATAAAAACAGAAAGACTAAGAATACAAAGAGAATACTTTTTATACACATATTAAATTTCAACTGGATTATCCAATATCATGGAAATAACTTCTTTTCTGTACTGAGTATTTGGATTTTGTCATCTATACTTCTATACTAATATTATAAAGAGGAAAGATTTGTTTGTTTGTTTGTATTAGGCTCCAAAACTACTGAACCGATTTAAAAAATCTTTCACTGTTGAAAAGCTATGCTATCCCCGGGTGACATAGGCGGTATTTATTATATTTTCAAACAAATTAGGGACCCTTACTGAATACTCCAATAATGTAACCCAATGTGTAAAAAAATTACCTAAAATTCTTTACATCGCGTGCCCTATTTCCCAAGTGAAGCTGGGGCGGGCCGCTAGTTGCTTATAAACTTATTTGCATTAATACAGGTGATAGTTGATGCACAAAACACAAATGAAACAAATTGTTAGACCTCAAGACACTTAGTTCTTTTTTTGTCCAAATAAACATGTAAACATTAATTTTATTTAAAAAATTAGACTAGGTAGTATAATATTCAAATATGTCAACAAATAGCACCTTCGTTGTTTGTCACCACGAAAACTCTTGAAGTACAAGGTACATAGGAAATTATACATAAAAATAATAAACTTGTGATAAAATAGTAGTATTAATTATAATTATTTACATGCTTTTAATCAACTTTGAAAGTAATTTTAATTATAAACATATGCATTTTAAGCTCTGGGTAGGCATGGAATTGGCCCTTGGCATTGCTGACGTCCATGAGTGACGGTAACCACTCCCCATCAGGTGGACCGTATGCTCGTCTGCCTATATAAAGGCAATAAAAAAATCTTGATGTGTCAAAAATTCTTATTGGTTTTATTAAAGCAGTATTTTGAATCCATAGTAGTGTTTCCGATTTTAGAATGCCTGCATCTAAAGGATTATTGCCTAAAAATATTTTTAACAAGCAGCCCGCTCTGGCTCCGCTCGGGTCTTTAACAAAAATTTCAACGATATTTGACGTTTTATTTTTTTAAATAAAATACCACTTATTGCGGCGTAACTATAATAGTTAGAAATGTGCTGTCGCGACACTTTTTGTAAATAATAATGTGTTCTACAAAGTCCTAGTACATTATTTTATTCTATCGTCAATAGTTTTCGCAGGGCACGCGATGTAAAGAATATTTTAAGTATTTTTTTTATACTTTGGGTTACATTATTGGAGTTTTAGTAAGGATCCGTAATTTTTTTCAAAAAAGATTATGGCCTATGTCACTCGGTGTAATGGTGTCAATGGTGTAGCTTCCAAACGGTGAAAGAATTTATCAAATCGGTTCAGTAGTTTCGGAGCCTATTCAATACAAACAAACAAACAAACAAATCTTTCCTCTTTATAAAATTAGTATAGATCAAATACTTTTAAGAACTTCAGCATTTCA
Organism: Bombyx mandarina; assembly: GCF_003987935.1. The sequence continues at coordinate 717,243 of NW_021011520.1, read as the reverse complement.
ATTCTATGTTTTGTCAAAAGTTGGTCAATGGAGTATTATGGTATTGATTTCAAATGTATTTCCTAATGGAGTTTCTGGTGACTGGTAAAATGTCTCCGTTATTCGGTTGCTTTCATACCATTCCTCGTTTTTTGATTAATTGCTCCTTAATGACACTGAGCATTAGCGTTCGTAATTTATTGTTAATTCGACCGTCGAACGTTCGTTTTTTGAGGATTGCGTCCATTTATCGAGATTATGATCGAAATACATTCATTAAATGATACGGATTCTGTACAATTGTAGAGCATATTAATGACGTTTCTAAAATGTATACGAAATGATTAGAATCTACATTAGTACTTCAGTGTGAAAAAACGAGTAATATACAGGGTGTCCCAGAAAGAATGGATAATCTTGAAACACCTCATAGTTGAGCTATTGGGGACTCAAAATATCTCTCTACTATGAGGTGTTTCAGAATTATCCATTCTTTCTAGGACATCCTGTATATTAAACATGCATACGGTAATCGAAAAGGTTATACAGTATAACCTAACCCTGTTTAAAGCCTTAGATAAATTATAAGCTGGCCTTATTCTGGAGTACTGGGCCGTGCTTGTTGTATTCCTCTATACAGAGCTATATTATAGCCCTCTAACAATGCAGCAGCGTAACAAGAAAATACATATAATAATTTCATCATCATTCACATCCTAGCCTTGTGCGGGTACTAGAAAACGTTTACTCTGGATTCGATTGGAATTGATAGTAATCGGCCTATAGTGCTGAAGGTTCGCCGAGAGGCAGAGGCATTTTCAAAAAATGCCCAACGAGACCTCTTCTAATGGTTTTTGTAAGGCGTAATGTCCAAGGCGAACGTCTCTGGTGCCTTAATCTTAGCTACACAATGGCGAATATGAGGCAATATATTACCGACCAAAATACGTTTCTCAAACTGGTGTCTTTTGTCAAAGAACACCAAAAGGAGGTACAATTAAACGAGAGACTGCTGTATTCAACAGGTAAGAAACTATCCTCTCTTGATATTCCATAACTTATTATGTGTGTGATCTCACAGCCATGACGTAAATGGAGCCAACACGGAGACACATGACACAAAACTGTCTTGACCGTGCATCGGATTGAAATAGCCTATCTATGGAGAGCTCAACATACGATACCAAGCGATTGATTCGAGACAGTTTTTTTTCAAGTATTTACTCGATTCTACAATCAATAATTAATTCAGAAAATATGTACATTCATTAATTTTACACCACAAATTACAAAGGTTTTATTTGTGTGGGCATCCTAAATCGATTCTGACCAACGACAATGTTTAATTGTGTAATTGGGGAACTCGTTTACTTTCACATAAACATTAAGTTAATGTGTCACTAAAGCGGTTTTAACGTGTGGCTTCACAAAACTGTTAAAAGTACTCAATTTACGAGACATTATTGATATTATCGTTTACGTATTATTTCACAACTGTCTAAAGTAACTGTGAACAGGTTTAGTGATTGAAAATACACGAATAATGAGATTTAAAATTTGTAGCAATATTCTATGGTACAAGTCAAAATGATTTTATAAATTGTTTATTATGATTGCGAATAGTTTTCTATAAAATGGTGGGAAAATGTGATAAAGAAATATATGTGGAAATACAAAATTAAATACCATTCTATAACTGGAGTTTTTCTTCTACTGAAACTCCAGATTCTATTCACTGAACGTCCTTCCAGAGTCTTATACTAAAATAGTTAAACGTATTATAGTTTGTAGTAGTGATGAAATTAGAATGATAGGGTTGTCTATATATTTTTTCTAGAATTTATAATGATTGAGTGTTTTTAGTAATTTTAGCTAAACAAAGGCATAAAACAAAGCGCATATTATTGTTGCCTATGAAATTCATCGACGATCATATCATCTAGTTGTTTTGTATAAGTACTTAAATATTTAGTCAGCTGTAATCTGTATCTTGTGTACACAAGTCCCAATAACACGTATTACGATGTATCGCAAGTTTAAATACATTTTAGCTTCTTATTAAAAGTCTAGTCGAGTCTAGACCTCAGCAGAACCTTCTGTATCCATGATGGTTTCCTTGAATTTGTGATTAGTAACAAACTACGCATCTCAATTGCATAGTCTATTTTCGAGGTTATGATACACTTGAGACGAATCGATATCGCCATTCTGCGTAATATTAGACGTATCACACAGATATAGCTTTGGTGGCAAATTAATTATGATTTTAATAACAATAAATATATAACTGGGAACAAATTATGCACGATCATCTGGCCTCAAAATGGGATTACCTGTGCTATGGCTGATATACATCATACCTATATAGGTTTAAATATATACATAACGGCGGCAGAGCAGAGTCCATAATGCCTGGTCTTCTAATAGTGGGCGTCGTTGGGTAATGCCGAAGAAACGAAATAAAGTAGTTCAATCAGTCAAATTATAATGTCTAATTAATTCACAAGACACGCTATTAGCAGCGACATAACTTATAAGTAGGTAGGGCATAGAAATTTGAGGTAACTTTTACGCTATCGAGAACGTTAAAAAACTCGCACTAAGCACAGTGCGCCCACGAACCTCTGGAACAGCGCAACAGTCAGAGTCGGATCTTAGACACCTATTTTAATTAGAAACCCATTATATTATTCAAACATGTATTTAAATGAAGATTGAAAAACTCATTCTGCTTGCGACGTGATGGATGGAACGTACCACACGCGATCTACGCAGCGGTAAACTGTAATTTTCCGATCAGTCACGAAAGTGGAAGTCATGATACGTTGGTAATACGTATGTTTCTAGAACTTATGTTTGCAGGTCACTGGTCATGCGGAATGTACTGATGCAGCATATTTATACTTAGGTACGCGAAAATTATACTTAGGTAACATGATTAAGTTGTGGCGTAGCATTCCATATCGAGGGGTAAAAGGCGTGTGGCGTTTTAAGCGACATTTCGCTTAATACGCCACATTTATCTTTGTAATTAAAGGTGCGTTTTTTTGGTGTCCGCATAAACAGTTCGATGTTTTTAATTGAACTTCAATTAAGCTTACTCCATTCGTATAGCTAAAGAAGTTTTTTAAGATATTTTTTCCAAATTTTAAACTTTAAATGGCTTTGCTGTAAAATGGCAATGGCTTAAATCAAATAACATTTCATCCTTCAATATGTCGTCCATCTTTGTCTATGTCATTGTTTTCATTAAAACAGGGTGAGAATCTTCACAAAAGATTAATATTCATCAGATTTCCAATAGGTACATATATGATGATTCTATTATGGTTTTAAACGTAAATTCCTGTGACATGAAAATATTGTTAAAATTATGTATTGTTACGTGGCATATTTACATATTCAGTGAAAGATGACGCGTTTTGCACTGACATCTCGCTTCGTCCTGTGGCAGCTCGGTTGGAATTACTGTATTAGAGTGACTCAAATAAAATTCTGTTAAATTTTTATAATAACGTAACAAGTATCGTTGTGGCTATACTGAAATAATAAAATTACGCTCGGAATTTTTTCACTAGTCTGGATTTAACGTATCCGGTACGTGGTCTGATATCTTTATATATATATTTCTTCTGTGCGTGTGTTTGTCACTGAACTCCTAAACGGCTGGACCGATTTTAATGAAATTTTCTGTGTACCTTCAGATGGATTCGAGAATGGCTTAGATTTACTAATCAGCCCGGCAGATGGCGCTGCAGTCGGTATCTAGGTTATTTATCTTTTCTAGAAATAATGTATATGGCAAAACAACGTTAGCCGGGTCAGCTAGTGTTGTTATAGATATTGGCCGAATGCATGGAATAGGAAAACGATGAATGAAAAACAGACAATTATATTTGTGTGATTTTTTTATCGTGCAGATGGATGAAAGAGTCCATGCTAACCGCCAAAAACAATTTATAGAAGCTTAGAAGTAAATGAAATTGAAAATTTAATGGTATGAATTCACAAATGAACCAAATAGTGGATTTTTGAATATAAAACAGAATTATGTTAAGAATGCGCATAAAAACACGAAATTAATGTTTCTTTTTATTTCAGAAAAAAAGACTTGGTTTAGTTTTTTTTTAAAGATTTTATGGCCCGGTAAAGAGACTGTTAAGCCATTTAGTTATTTAATTTCTCACCATAGATAATATATCAGACATTTTCACGATATCCCCTGGGCTATCAACGATGTATAGAGATCGTTAATAGAAGCGAGCGACGATTGAGTAAAGAAAAACCCAATGGGCAAGTGTTTTGTCTATCTTAAGTGATTACTCAGAAGATTTTCTAATAAAAGAAAAAATATCAATCATTTATTCGGCTTTGTCTGTTTGTTCGTAACAATATCAGTTTGAAACGTTTTTCATGAGAACGAAATTATCCAACGTCGAGTAGACTTTTGAGTTACGAGCCGAAGCAGTCGCAGGTGCTCGGCAGTCCACGATCCTTTTCTAACCGCGCTTTTTCCATAGTTAAATTTGAATAAGCCCATTACGCTCCGGTCTTATTCCACGCTTAGCGAAACGGCTGGGTACTCTCAGAATCCATCTTTACAAGCGTAGGTAGCCTCCGGGAAAAGGCATTAATTTCCTTGTGCAATTATTTGTTGTAAAAGGTTTTTTTTCTTCATATTTATAGCATTGTTTTGTTTTTCTTCGAAACGCTTAGGGGCATCGTAGTGGTATTTACGTCGCTGTTCGTGACAATGACGGACCAAAAATATCTAGAAGCAGTTATAATTTTTAAAACAGAAATAGTATAGATTATAAGAAATAGTATAGTATAGATAAACAGAAATAGTATATTATAGAATAGATAGTTTTTGTTAAGACTTATGTACATTTATTCGGTCTGTCTTCCTCCGCATCTGTAGAGTTATAGAGATTGACTGATTTTTTTGGAAATCGTCGAATAATATTTTCAAACCGAAAAGACGTAGAGGAAGGGGATGGAGTGAAAGAGACCGATGGATAAGTTTGTCTCTTTTTAAGCTACTCTTGGTCATTTGATTCATAAGAGTCGATGGAAAGGATCGTTCTAGTTTCATTTTTGATTTAAAGTCGATATTCAAAAATTTTGAAATAGGCTCTATAACTCTAAAGGTGTGATTTGTACACCCTGCGTGATAGTACAACAATATTCGCATCTTTGTACTTTCAGAATTTTTTATTTTTATTTTTTTTATTGCCCTTGTAGGCAGACTAGCATACGGTTTGCCTGATGGTGAGTGGCTACCGTCGCCCATGGACTTCAGCAATACCAGGGGCACAAACAAACTGCTGCCTGCGCTGCTGTTTTCTAGTAGAAAATAACTCAATCCCAATGTCTACATTTATTTGTGAGACTGTTTAATAAATGCAAATCTCATAGTTAGGTAATTACGACTTCGCCTAAGGCAAAAGTGCTGTCGGCGAGTCTGATTAAATTGCTTCCAAGATTGAAGGCACGAAGGCCGTACTTTGGCCATTACCTACTAAGACTGAACACTATAAACTTAAACTTATATTATAGTTGTTGCAAAGTAAGACTGCGCGCCGCCTTTAGTTGTGTGAGTGACCAATCTGTATACGCGTGAATGTCGGCGTGAGAGTACGTACGGTTAGCAAACAAAAATTCATTATTTCAAGTGATGGATTTCACCCTTTTTTTATTGCCGTATAGGCAGACGAGCGTCCGGCCCAGCTGATGGTGAGTGGTTACCGTCGCTCATGGACGTCAGTAATGCCAGGGGCAGAGCCAAGCCGCTGCCTACCGTTTAATACTCTCCATAACCCTCGTTTGAAGAAGGACATGTCATAGCGGTCGGGCAACCTATTTTTATATTTTAAGTATTTTTTAATTTACTTATTAGGAGTAGTCAAAATAGAAAATAAACAACATCGTTAAAGTAACTACTAATTGATATTAGTAATAATAATTATTTATATATAACTATATCTACTAGGAAGGGTAGATGTTTTCCTTACTAGACTTCATGAGTACGACGGCATAAGAAGCATACTTGAGCAATGGTTATCCGAACTGAGATTTCCATAGGCTTTTATTTCAAACGCCATTTTGGAAGACTCGTGCGGGCGGAGATGAGAAATAGAGATTGGGGTGAAGGCAAACCTTGGTTCAAAAAAAATTTAAAACGAAGAAAGAGTAGATCTTCCGTTGAAAATAAACTAAAAAGATAGAGAGACTAAATGACTTGTTCACATTTGCCATCATACTTCAAATGCTATAATAGACATCTAGACCGGTCCGGGTTGACCTATATCACGGACACATTGTTCTAACGGGAACAAGGTACATCGGTAATTAAAACCACGGCTTGGACGCCGACCTGTTTGTTTAGCAGTCAACTTTGCGACTCTATAGTTTTCAATGACGTCTAGTTAATAACAAAACATAAAAATAAATAATAGTTTAAAAAAAACTATAACACGCGTTTATAGAAAATAAATTTATTGTAAAGAAAGCGTGGGGTGCATGGTGTCAATATTTATAAATATTTTATTGACAGATAGAGGGATTATCATTTTGATAATATCTTAAAAAGCACCCCACGCTTCTTTTACAATAAATTTGTTTTCAATTTTTTAGTCGGATTATCTACAAAAGTGTGGTTTTGTTTTTTTAAACTATTATTTATTTTTCTACTATTATATTAGTATGTAACTAACATACGTATTAAGCTAATAAAAGCGTATTAAAAAGAAAAACGGTAACGTATTGTATAATTTCGACATTGTATGTGCATGTGTAAATGTCTGTAGGTTTTGTGTGTTGTGCCTGCATGTGTGTGTGTGGGTGGAGCACTTGTTTTTTACGTCCTATCTACCTTATATCCCAAACATCTAGGAAAATCCCATTCAAAACAGAACGTACATTTAAAAACCTTTCATCTCAAAGTATTAGCCTTCTGAAAAGATAAAACAACGGAAGTCAGATGATAACGCAGAAAAATGACATTACCCCAATCCAGTGGAAACGCTTATTGAATTCGACCCCGGCCTATTTTCTTTGAGGAAGCGAGCTCTCCATTGATATCTATTAAATCTATTCTTCCGCTTACCTGGAGATCAGAATTCGAATACCATCTAGGCTAAGTGCATTGCTCGTAACTCGGTAATCAATTTGAATGAGCTACCACGAGAGATGCGCGCCATTTTTTCGCTCTTTGAAGTTTCTTTTGTAACAAACACAAAGTGTTGGTAATTCAAAGGCCGTGAGCTGGTAGATTGTTCGTCTGATTAACTCTGAACACACCGACGGAGAAATGACTTTTAAGAAGCAACGCTGTGTTAATTTTTGTTGTTGTTGTTGTTTTATAAAGTTTAATTAGTATTTATACTATCATAGATTTACGTAAATGTTGAATGTTACTAAGTTAATCGCTTAATTGAAGCAAAAACAGAAATTGTAGTAAAATAGCTGCTAATAGTTAAAATAAATAATAGTTTAAAAAAACTAACAAAATACGCTTTTATAGAAAATCCAACTAAAACATCGAAAATAATTTTAATAAATTTGTATTAAAAATAGTGTACGAAAAATTTATTTTATTGTAAAAAAAGCGTGGGGTGCTTTTCAGGATATTATCAAAATAACCTTTCTACTCATATCTGTTCTTAAATATTTATAACTACTGATACCATGCAACCCACCCACGCATTTTTTACAATAAATTCATTTTTTCTTACACTATTTTTAATTCAAATTTTTAAAAATTTATTTTCTATGTTTTGGTTGGATTTTATATAAAAGCGTATTTTGTTAGTTTTTTAAACTTTTATTTATATTTCTTTTTTAGTTGAACTTAAATTTTTTCAATATTTTTTTAAATATTGAATTGTCATCGATCCTTAATAAGTATAGCAAATTTCGAGTGAATCTGATGTTATGAAGGGGATCAAAATCAAAGATTCTGTTACATACTAACATACATACGTCTGAAGCTAATAAAAGCGTATTAATTAATAGCTTCATGTGTGAGCTGGAATACCCTACCCTGGAAGGAAATATATATGCTGTAGCCTGAGTGCATATTAACAAAATAAAAAAATGCTTACGGACGTTATCAGCTTCCTGGTTATTTCTATGATAATTCATTCATCACTTATGGTTTGAATTTTGAGTTATTCCAATTATCCTATTGCACCACGACAGTAGACATTACGTATATATGGGTTCTGCTATGTACTAACCACGTGGTATCCTGTGAGACCCTTTACTCTTTTTCCTTTTAAAGGTAACAAAATACGTAATACAGTGATGAGAGTCCAAAGAGAAATTTTGTAAACATTTTTCAAGGGAAAATTGTGTTAATTAATTCAATCTTCATAAATTTCTTAGTACGCTTAATATACCAACGCTTCTCTGAGCATACTGCCTAGATTAGACTCGACGGCGCATTTTTTGCTATTTATTACCTTGTAATCAGCTTTTAATTACATCCCTTATTACTTACTGCGTTCCTCGAGGATTTTTCGTTTTAATATTTATTTCGTTTCATAATTTAATATTATACTTCGGCCCGGAGTTTTAATTTAAGATAAATATTTTTGTAAAGCGAAAACGAAATGAGCAGACGTGCCGGTAATGCATCGAAGGGGATCGAATCCAAAGCTAGTGAAGCTAGATGTTAATGATTTCATAATAAATTTACAGTACGGTAGAGATTGCATTGAGAGATTGCATTGAAACGCTGATTTTGTTCAATTTTAAGCCATACAAACAACACAGTCATTCTTTTATAGCTGCAGCTAGGTGGGCATAACGTCCTTCTATTGTTGAGTAGTCTCCGATGCTAGTGGACAGCAGCAATGTGAGCAGCCGATCTGAGCGGCTCGTTGTCGTTTTGAACCCTTTTTATAGTCTAAAGAGGGTCATGTCAGAATGCTCAGAAATCACAATTAGAATTAATGATAAACGTCAAGATCTCGCTTGATTGACACAATAATAAAGAAGCTAATAGATTCTAACCACGCCATATTCATAATATTGTCCAAAAAGATATACAAAAGCACTTTGCACTGTGGCACTTTCCAATGGATATACTTCTGGAGACGTATATAACCTAAGGAGGATTGACGTCAGGCTTTCGGTCAGCTGTAAAATTTGCGTCAAATCTCTATGCTTGATAAGAGAACATGCTGCCCTTGTCCCACGTAATGTGGTATAAGAACAAGAAAAAGAAGATTCGAAACCACGTCACAGTCGTTACATCAGTGTTTTACCCACTAAGCAACGCATGCTGTTACATAAACCTTGTCTTTCACAGCAAATAAAGACTTTTTTATTGCTGTTGCAGGCAGACAATCTTGATGATAAGCGGTCTTTTTTTTTCCTTCCTAAGCTGAGAGCCTTGAGAGGCTATATCAGCGTAACCTTAACTAGTAGGTGAGTTCACGGGGCTCAAACCTGCGACGTTGCTAACACTAACCCTAGCAAGAGTCTTGGTCGACGTGAAAATAGGCAAATTGATGTAAGCCTCGTCCTACGAACTAGACTAATGCCAACTAATATTGACCAATGCGGACATGTTTACCAATATATGTTGGTCTGGCTTGACGAGTGCGAAAGAACGACAGATTGGTGCACAGCAATCGAAACTGTTCCGAAGCTATCACAGATTCAGATTGAAGTAACTTAAACTTCGGCCTATATTTGAGTTAGAAAATCAAGCGAGACTAAACACCAATGACTCAATTGTAATAGTATTAACATAATTTTACAAGAAACGATGGAAAGTCATGAATTTAAAATCTGTCATGGTCCATAGCCTTAAACCGACCAAGTACCAAACATTTACAATACACTAATAACGTTCGAACCTCACTCAATAGTTCAGTTCATTAACTCGCCAAATGATGAACTGAACTCGGCTGGGCTATTAATCCCGTACCCACGACAGCCCCAACGAAAACGGTTTCGGTTTCCTGCAAAGTTTTACACGCCAAACTTTAATTATACATAGATGACTTGCGCATTACATCAGATTCTATTAAGAGCCCGGTGCTCGAGGTAGACCGTCGCTAGTAAAAGGCCCCGCGTCAGCTGTCCGACCTGTCCATCATCGTCGAAGAAAGCCTCAAGAACCTTCCAGAGTCGTCGTTAACGCAACACGTACCGAACATAATACAATTCCTTCGTTTGTTAACATTAAAACGTTCTGACCCACGTAATCTCCAAGACCCAATTCGTTGAGCCAACGTTTAACGTTCCACGTAATAAATTGTTTCAGGAAACATCCTTAAGATTAATAGTTGCCTACCTCCCGACGTTTTATAAGTGGAAGCCGTTCTCAAAGTAAATTAAATGAATCCTCAGGCTGGTCGCATTTTTAAAGATTTATGCCTTGAAACGGATGTACTTAAAGGGTCGTAGAGGCGATGATGTACCGAATCGCGACATCGTAACGCTCTGTTTCCATTTTAATGTCGTTGCGTAGCCTGCAACAATTACGTTTTGCGCACAAAGATGATGTAAAAGATTTAACGTTTTCCGGGCAAAGGGTCACAACGGAATTATAAGCCCCGCTCGCAATATTAGCCTTCAATCGTAAAACTTAATATATTTTGCGTAACGCATTAATATTTCAAGCTTGATACGGTCTGTTTTTAAAGAAAATAATGTAATTGAAAATTGAGATATTTATCAAAATCCTAATATTAACGTGTAAGTGTATATACACTATATATTTACACTATATCATAACCACTTTACACCAGCTCGGACGTGATTTCGTTCAGTTAGATAGTTATTATTATAACATAGACTAGCTGGCCCGGCAAACGTTGTTTTGCCATCTAAATTATTTCTAGGAAAGATAAATAACCTATAACCTAGATACCGACTGCAGCGCCATCTGCCAGGCTGATTTGTGAATCTAAAACATTCAGGGTGCCACCCAGATGCATAAAAAACAAATGATTAAAATCGGTCCAGCCTTTTTGGAAGAGTTCAGTGACAAACATGCACAGAAGAAATATATATGTAAAGATGTGTAATCGTCATAAAAAAAACTGTACTTCTTTTTCTACATGTGGTTTGCGACCAAGGCTTACTTAAAAACCTACAACGCAACTTACAGTAATAAATAATTATGTATATCGGACAGACATTTAATGTAGGAATCAGCGTTTTAGAGTTCAAACGTGCTTAAATTTTGAATAGACTTTTAATAATAATAATAATAATCCATCAACAAATTGCTCTTAAATATGGCTTTCTTGATTCTGCTGTTCCTTATTACCAATACCAACTTCGACCAGTTCTTGAAAATGTTCATTTTACTCTCTACTGGGACCGATATAATATTATCACGGTTAGATATATTGTTGCCAATAAGCCTGATATTGTGATCTATGAGTGTTGGTCGATGTCACCATTCCTCATGACGAGAACCTCGTGAAGGCAGAAAAGGACAAATTCATAAATTAGTTAGACCTGACCCACGAGACTACCGCCATATAGCATGTTGATTCAACCATCATTGTTCCAATAGTTGTGTCGGCGCACGGCTTGATAGCGAAAAGTTTCGATCAAAACCTTAAGAACCTTTCGTTATCCAGCTGGGTTAGGGGCCTGATACAGAAGGCAGTTATCCTCGATACTGCACGTATTGTGAGGAGGTTTCTCACTCTGCAGTCCTAACTACTGGTGACTTGTGTCGTAGACACCGCCATCAGCGGCGATCTATTTTTATATAGTGTTTTTTAAAATTTGTATTATTAATACATTTTTAAAAAAATATTGTGTAATTATTTTGTAACCTCTTGGAACCTCTGGGTCTGCCGAGGGATTTCGGTTCCCTCTGTATTTTGTACCGTATGTTCCATGGGGAGTGCTCTGAGGAAATATTCGAGATGAGACCATCATCTCGTTTTTACCATCGCACCGCCCGCCACCGGACTAGAGTTCATCCATACTACCTGGAGCCACTGCGGTCATCCACAGTGCGTTTCCAGAGGTCTTTTTTGCCACGTACCATCCGGCTATGGAATGAGCTCCCCTCCACGATGTTTCCCGAGCGCTATGACATGTTCTTCTTTAAAAGAGGCTTGTGGAGAGTATTAAGCGGTAGGCAGCGGCTTGGCTCTGCCCTGGCATTGCTGAAGTCCATGGGCGACGGTAACCACTCACCATCAGGTGGGCCGTATGCTCGTCTGCTTACAAGGGCAATAAAAACAAGATTTTAAATAAATATAGATAATAATAATTTGTAAGTGATTAAATGTACTACGTTTAATTTCGATGAGTCAGCTCTTTAAATCAACGACCTGGACAAATATGTAAATATGCATATCATTATATATATTTATACATCGCACTTAACTACCAATACTTTAGTGGAGCAGCGCGCGACTTTATTAGGTTCTCAGTGAATATCTTTTGATTCAATGACCGATCTTGATGAAAAAAGATTTTTTTTATTTTTTAAACTATTTTAGGCTCTTCAAATATGTATTAGAGATTAGATTTAATTGTAATAATAGTCGAGGAAGCAACTAAACAGCATCCCAAGAGATAGTCTTTTAAATATTTTTTAATCCTGTCGCTTTCTTTTAAGATTTATATCTGCATATTTAACTCTAAAACTATGTATTTTTTTTCTAATTTGACAAATATTAATTAAAATGTTGGTTACATTTTTGTGATAAAGTCTTTTCGAGAAACCTAAACGTGCGTTTCGAAAAACCGTAATTACTGAAATTAAAAGAAAAAAAGACGTATTTATAAAGTTTATCATTAACATACAGTAAACGCTCCTTATTGGCGCTTCCTTTATTCGCGGATCTAATGAGTACATCGGTACATACACGTTGAAAAAAGTATTCCAATGTGTCCCTGTCCTACATATCTAACCGCATATCCTTTGTAAACGCGCTTTTTCATTATTATTTTTTGTAGCTTAGATGGGTGGACGAGCTCACAGCCCACCTGGTGGTAAGTGGTTACTGGAGCCCATAGACATCTACAACGTAAATGCGCCACCCACCTTGAGATATAAGTTGTAAGGTCTCAGTATAGTTACAACGGCTGCCCCACCTTTCAAATCGAAACTTCACTGCTTCACGGCAGAAATAGGTAGGGTGGTGGTACCTACCGGTGCGGACTCAAGAGGTCCTACCACCAGTAAAAAACATTTTCTTGGTTTCTGTATTCGCGGTATATTCACGGAACGTATAGCTCGCGAATGAAGAACTATTTTACACAGTTTATTATACAGTATTCGTGAAAGTACTAGAATATATTTTTCGTAAGACCATAACGACATAAGACCAACCTCGACCCCCCCCGATTGAGGAACCCCGAAATTCGTCGACAGAGAAGCCATTTCTGCGCAAGTATACGGCTTTAAAAGTAAATGTAGGGAAATATTAGAACAGGTGGCGTTTCCCTTGAGACGTCGGCGATAAATAACGTCTAATAAACCCGTCGTAGGAGTTACACGGAATAATATGATTCCCGGAGACGAGACTGTGGAATCTCCCCTTGAACCGGAGAGATATTGTTTAAATTCACAGCGCGGAATACCGGTTGTTCATGATTTGTTTTTGTTTAAACATTTATGATGGCGTCATTTGTTTGTAATAATCGTTTCGCGAGCAGTGTAATTGAGATTAATTGAGGACATGACAGGCTTGGCTAAAAAAAGGATTTTTCGATTAATGTTAGTACTGAGTGCGATTTAGATTTTTTTAGAACATTTAAAAGATGTGATGCAAAATTGATGTAAAATAAAAAGAGTTTTAATTCGTTAATTAGAAATCGAAGGTTGTTTCAAGGGGATTCAAGTTCAATCAACACCTGCCGTTTCGTTGATGATACTAACTTAGAAAACTTTTTAGGGTGTCAACAACAATTATACCTAGTTTCATCACAATGCCATGAAACTGCTGTAATATAATTTGATGACTATAAGTCTGCTTACATTTCATGTATCTGTAAAATAAATCAAACTAAATGAACATAACAACAATCTAACAAGACTGCCAAAACCAAACAAATTCTATATAACATAATTCCCAAAAAACATACCAACCGTCATATACATCACTCCGAAAGGTATTCCTATATTACGAAACAAAATCCTCGAAGGAGACCGCCTTTANTATAATTTGATGACTATAAGTCTGCTTACATTTCATGTATCTGTAAAATAAATCAAACTAAATGAACATAACAACAATCTAACAAGACTGCCAAAACCAAACAAATTCTATATAACATAATTCCCAAAAAACATACCAACCGTCATATACATCACTCCGAAAGGTATTCCTATATTACGAAACAAAATCCTCGAAGGAGACCGCCTTTAATATTTATTGAAGGATCGAATTTCTTGAGCTTCAATAATTTCAAAACAGCACACAAACCGATACATTATAATTTCGTTTTGTCAAAAAGAAATGCTGTGTTTTTCAAACGTGTACATATTTTGGTATTGTTTATTAATTGATGAGCTTTGAGTTATGGTAATATTGATACCTTGATTGGGTATGACGAAGCTAAGTTTGAAGTTACCACCCTGAAGAATTTATTACCCTGGAAGAAATGAGAGACCAATCAAACCTTAATGAACGACTACCTTCAAATGGCATAATAGGAGCATTATTTGGGACTAAGCTCTAAAGCGGTTATCGTGGAACTTAGATTTGCTTCCAATAAATCTAAACAGACCTTTGTCCGATGTTTTCAACCCAATAAAACGTCCATACCAAGAAATTTCTTGAGCATTTTAATAGGTTCAAATTGATAATTAATTAAAGTCTGCACAAGGACGTCTATTGTGATTCGAATTACATATCGCCTTAAATAATCACATTAGCATATATCAAATAAACGTTTTGTTTATTGCGTAACCTTTATTGAATACAAAACGATGATTTTGTATTCATAAGGGTCTGTTCACGTTGACGTGGCTGTCTCTTGCAGGAAACGAAGCGGTTCGTACGTCTCCCGAGGACGCATGTATAACAATCGTCTACATTTCCAAGTGCTAGTTGCCACGACGAGTCGTAATATACTGGGATGTGAACTATCTCGATTTAATTTGATTGTTCCAGAGAGAGATTGTACGACTCCATTTCAAGGTCGAAATATAATCAAAATCAAATTGCTTCACTCCATTGTCTAGATACTTGTTGATACTGAGATGGAAGATGAATATGACATAAGATTTAGGTTATACACGTAACAATACGTTTAAATTAAGTTTTTTTAAATAAATTTAAGTGAACTTTGATTATTGTACCTCATGGTCTAGATTCAACTCCCGGTTGGGAGTCAGTATTTTTGTTTGATCTGATGTATTTGAGGTATGTAGGTTTCCGAAGGGCAAGTTGCTGAATGGAGGGGAGTTGAATTTGAAACTTTTTTTTCCTGCCTAAGCTGATGTATTGAAATACCAGTTCAGCGTAGCCTTAACTAGTAGCTGAGCTCACTCAGACACGACGTCGTTGCTAAAATTAACCTTAGCAAGAACAGTGCTTCGCAGAACCTACCACCGGATCGGGAACGCGACCCACTGAAAAGATCAGGCAAGAAACTCAGTGGGCTGTGTCTGTGGGTTAATTTACTCGCCGAGTCCTTCGTCGCAAGCGACGGGTTCGACGAGAACGTTGACCGGATTGAAACCTTTACATTAAATAAGACGGCGGATTTAACATGTAAATTATTGAGCTTCCAATAGTACCCACATGTAGTTCTACCCGCATTCTGCATCTTTAAAAATGTCGACAAACGAAAGAGAAAAGGTATTGAACTGTTTTATTTGCCCGTTTTTTATATAGATGTATATTGCATATTTAGTGAACACGCAATACCAAGCGAAGACAGCTGGCGGCGGCCTCACTGCGGTACGTTGACCCCGTACGTCGGCTGATTTGTACTAAGTATCATGATACATACACTGCATGCAGTGCAAGAAACTGTTTAATGATATCCGATATATCTGTTTTAACAAATGTGTTATGAATGCGAGACAGTCAGGCATCCTTTTTTTATGGTTAAAATATTACTAGTGGCCCGGAAGCCTTTCTAGTTTCACCAGGGCTGGTGCAAGGGCGAACAAGGGCTCAGCCAAGAGGGGTGGAATTTGTTAACAGTTACCCGAGCACCTCCAAAGAAGACCTAACAACTCAAGAGTAACTACTTCGGGATTCTATTCTACTACCTGATCGGAATCGCGCCTCGCTGAGAAGATCCGCCGAGAAACTCAGCGGGCTGATGCTTAGGTTAGGACCCGCATCTTCGACTATATACATTTTTTGCTTCTTTATCTATCTAGTACTAAGTTTATATATTCCCACCTATATCCCTAATACCCAATTCCTACACACCTCATGACCTGCACGTTTTACGGTTGAGTGTCCTATCTGTTTATGCCTGTAAACATTGTTTCAAGATGAGAGGCAGCGACATTTGCCTTGGGGCGCCCATGGGCTTTTCCAACAGTTTAAAACCTTGCGAAATTCCATCCCGTCATTTCCTCGCTTTTTTAGTTGTTAAAACAATAACAAAAGACAAACAAGGTAAAATATATTTTCGTTAACAAACATCCTTAAACAACTTCAAACGCTACTAAGGCGTATCTAAAAAGCAATTATTTACGTGGAGTACGAAAGATTTACTGCAGCACATTTGTATTGAATGCCATAAAAGACAATATACTAGATAGGGTGTGACATGATAGATGTGCATTTAAAACTAATACATTTTTCCCCTCCAAGGGCCCAGAAAAGTGGGTTATTTCTTCCATTTTGGGTATTGTTCGGTGTATTAATCATTCTCCGCTGAGTGCGAAACCCTGTAGCGTGTAAGTTAGGTAAGTTAACACTAGCTAAATATCGGTTGTAGTTGGGGGAACGCTGAGTGGCAATTCGGACGGACTTTGTCAGTTTTCTGCCAATATACGTTTGCCTAAGTAAATGTTTAATTGAACTAGAACCAAGAAGGTGTTATTGGATAAATAACGTTACATTAATTCTCGTGTACTTAAATAAATGTCCGATAAAAAATCGCTAAACAATGAATTCTTAATTCAATCTTAATGTATTCGAAGGATTCAAAATGATAATAAAGCCACGCATTTCTACATAACTACAGACTTGAAAATGCACTTGAATTTTGAACCAGTGAATGTGTCATTTAAATTTGCACTTACTATTACTGTGCCAAATGGGACCTTTTAGGCGGCTGTTCCATCGTTTTGCAGATGACACCGAAGATTTAATGATAAGTATCGGTGAATGGCTCGGGCCTATTGTCCTCGCATCCTCTAATCCGATTTTCGGATTTTCCGACAGAGCGTTGAATATTTCGATTCAACCGACAGTAATTATGAACATGACAATACCACGAGTATGATCGACGATGCGGCCACGGTCGTGTAGTTATTCTATTTTGCCGAATGTCTGAAATTTTGAATTCCCTCACCCGTTTACCTTGATCCTCAATCAATACTCGTCGAAATAGAATTATATAGATAGTATTGTATAACTGCTTCGCGACACAAATATTCTAATGTTGAGGCGTGTTTGAGCAGGCTCACAAAACGCCCTGCAATCCGTAAATACGGAAATTTATCAAATTTGCCTTCATAGTGAAAGTAATTTTATTCATATCTATATATTAATACGTGAAGCCAAAAGCTTTGTATCCCTTTTTACGAAAATTGCCCGGACGGAGGAGTATAAAATTTTCCACACTTATAGAGAATATAGAGAAGAAGTGCACAATGCTAATATTTTTTTAAATAATGCATAAAAGATACATTAAATCAATAAAGAAAACATTACACACACTACATATCATGTATTTGACGCACACACGCATGCATACTATTTATTGTCAAACTTTTTTCTTGACGTCAAATTGAGAATAGATTAAATATTGTTTGTCTTTGTTAATATTTTCTATAGTTTATTATAGAAGTATAAAATACAATCATAATAGTGTACAAACTTACAATTACAATTAATTATAGTCGAATTTAGACTACTGCGGGACCTCTAGTTTTAGTAATTTTATACAAAGAAAATATACCTAGTCTGTCTCGAGTAATGTTTGAAATAAGTGATCTAGTTTTAAAGAGTTAACTTTGAAACACGATTTCGATTTTGACCAAAACATTTTAAATCAAAGCTGCCGTTGCCCGTTCTATTTTATTTAAAATCATATTTATAAATTTATTTATCGTATTTTCTCTTAATAGCATGGTCGTATCGTTACGTATAAAAGAGATTGTTCTATGATCGTAAGCTAAAAAAAGAATAGCTGTCTCCCTATTTATCCCCCGAGTGGATAACGTATTTTATTACTATTGTTATTGATATTGCAGTACGAGTACAGGGTGGGAGTACAGGGTGAATTGTTAATTTAGTAAATTGCAAGGAATCCGATACGACTTCTCGGAGGCAATTAAACGGATATGTGGTTAATACGCTCGTCGCATTCCGATTGATCATTTCGATATTAATATCGAGCATTATTGGAAACTGGAATAGTGCTTTGATTTAAAACTGGTGTTTACATTATAAGTGAAAGTCTGTGTTTAGTACACAACTTGCTTGTTTTTACGTTTGCATTGATTAATGAGCATACTTATTCCCGGTCACCGTCCTCGTCGAACACGTCGCTTGCGACGAAGGGCTCGACGAGCGAATTAACCTATAGACACAGCCCTCTGAGTTGCTCGCCGGATCTTCTCAGTGGGTCGCGTTTCCAATCCGGTGGTAGATTCTGCGAAGCACTGCTCCTGCTAGGGTCAGTGTTAGCAACACTCTCGGTTTGAGCCCCGTGAGCTCCCCTACTAGCTCGGTGAATCTAGAATAACCCCTCGAGGCTTCTAGCATAGGTAAAAAAAATCCTTTCGATCCTGGCGAGAAACTCAGTCTTTTCTGATCTTGTTTAAGTGTTCACTAAATAATACTTAGTATTTGTAGTAGGTATTTGGTATTTTGACTCGTCATTTGACTTTAATTTCGAGTTCTTAGTGAGATCCCGTATGGGATAGCAGTCGTTAAATTAATTTCCACTTTCCATTAATAAATTTCGTTTAGGTCTGAACCGTCTGTCACTCCTTCCAGTTCATAAAATCATAGCATCTTAATTGAATATGCAATTTCGAAAAGGGCACATGTCGCATATTTTGTCAAATACGTTTTTTCATATACATGTAGTTTTGAGGCTTACATACACGGTTTTATAATAATTCCAGTAATTTTCAATTGCTAATTAACACTAAAATATATCTCAAAAGTTAATATTTTAAATTTTACACTGCTTTAGAAAATAATCAGTTTTTTTCATTTCCTGAACATTTTACATTTTCAAAGATGTGCCCTTTTCGAAATTGCATATTCAATTTGAGTATTATTTTTTTTATTTTTTTTTATTGCTAGATGGCTGGACGAGCTCACAGCTCACCTGGTGTTAATTGGTTACTGGAGCCCATAGACATCTACGACGTAAATGCGCCACCCACCTTGAGATATAAGTTCTAAGGTCTCAAGTATAGTTACAACGGCTGCCCCACCCTTCAAACCGAAACGCATTACTGCTTTACGGCAGAAATAGGCAGGGCGGTGGTACCTACCCGCGCGGACTCACAAGAGGTCTTACCATCAGTAAAAAGTGTGTTCACTAAATTCAAAAAGAAACAGTTGATGGTCACAGTTTGATTAACCAGGCTCTAAAATTAATTCCAACCGTAGCACTAAACCTACCTGTACGTCCTGAGAGCGAACGAGTCTTCAAACTTTCAGGTAACGCATAAGCTTCACTTAACAAAGTTAGGTGAAATTAAACAGCGCGTTGTTTACGCTAAGTGCTGCAACTAAGCCGGCTTGTTCGAGACTTGCTGCTGGTGTATAAAGTTTGTAGCGAAAATGGAATTACTGAAATTTTAAAAGTATTCAAGAAACTTAGAATAAATTCTAGAGTCTATCCGTTCATCTATGGCGCTTGCCAAATCACCGAAATTACGGGAATTCATAAAATGTAAAAATCGCACTAAAAACCTGTTAAATAATAGTGTGTATAACCGACATGGTTGCGTAAGTTTCAAATAATTCTAAATGCTATTAATACATTTGAAAATCGCGCTAAGAACCCGTTAAATAATAGTGTAATTAATTAACTCTTAAATAGTGCCTATTGTTAAATTAATTATTAAATAGTGCCTAGTGTGTATAATGAGATAGCTGTGCGAGTTTTAAACGATTCGATATGCTATTATTAAACGTAAATATCGTGCTAAGAACCCGTTAAATAATAGTGTGTATAAAGTAGACAGCTGTAAAAGTTTTAAATAATACGAAATACTTATTATTAATAGTGGAAAATCGTGCTAAGAACCCTTTAAATAATAGTGTGTAATGTAGACAGTCGCGCAAGCTTAAAACATTTTGCAACATTATTATTACCTTAAGAAGTTTGTTTTTAGTCTATCGTATAAATGCAGCCTCCTTAATAGTAAGTCAGCGCACAAACCGAAACGAACTGAGTTCCTCGCCCACTGAGTTTCTCGCCAAATCTTCTCAGTGGGTCGCGTTTTCGTTGCGGTGGTAGATTCTGCGAAGCACTGCCCTTGCGAGGGCTAGTGTTAACAAATTTACCAGACTGAGTCCCGTTAGCTCGACTCTTTCCGTATCTTCTTTCACTGGTGGTAGGACCTCTTGTGAGTCCGCGCGGGTAGGAACCACCGCCCTGCCTATTTCTGCCGTGAAGCAGTAATGCGTTTCGGTTTGAAGGGTGAGGCAGCCGTTGTAACTATATTGAAATCTTAGAACTTATATCTCAAGGTGGGTGGCGCATTTACGTTGTAGATGTCCATGGGATCCAGTAACCACTTAACACCAGGTGGGCTGTGAGCTCGTCCACCCATCTAAGCCATAAAAAAAAAACTCCTCGTGGTTACTAGAATAGGTAGTAAATTTAAATAAATAAATAAATAAATATTTACTAACAATTACGCCACGGTAACTGATCCCGTGGTAAGTTCGTAAAGAACTTGTGTTACAGGTACCAGATAACGGAAATAAATGTAGGATTTTTATTATACACATAGTTATATTTAATATACATCCATAACCCTGGAAAATACATTTATATTTATCATACAAATATCTTCCCTTGGCGGGATTCGAACCCGCGACCCCCTTGTGTAGTGACCATGTCACTTACCACTACACCAGACAGCCGTTAAATTAATATGACGTTGTAAAAACAGTTTTGTGTATCAATCGATGACTTCGCCCATAGTGATCATTACGGCTGTCAGCTACAATTAGATCGTCTTTATCATTGGCTAAGCGAGTGCTATCATCCTGCGATATAATGGTACGCTTATTATCCAGCGTCACGGTGTTGCCTTCGAATAGTCAGCAAATATCAAGTTGTTAATTTATTTTTATTGTCGCGACCCGCAATAAGGAGATTTGAAACGGTTTGCCCCCGAAGCGTTGCAATTACGTAACAGTAAACAACTTCCATTATCTGAATACGTTTTAACTTAATCTTTTAATTTTGCTGTTAGTATTTATTTTTTGGGAATGACGTCATGAGATAAGTATTGAATGTAATTAAGGACGATCCCTCGGCTTTAAACGACTGGTTTTCTAAAGCGGGTTAATTTAATCCGGAAAATGATGTTACCTAAGGGCTGATGTCCGTTCTAGGAGAGGAACGTTGTTCAGATACCAAGCTAGAGTAGGAAATGATCCAATCGATTATTCCGTTTGTACATAGTGATGGCATTGTAGTCAAGTCGATTGCATTGCAGCGATGAAAGCAAACTTATGGGTCTTTGAAATACGAATCAAGTGAGCCGATCGTAACCGGAATTATCCGGTAGCATCTAGATTAAGTTCGTTAACTGAACCGCTATGCGGGATCGTTTATCTGTATTTGTACCTTTTGTAGTCGTTATGCATATAATAAGTACCGGCCAAAATATGCAGATTTAAATTGGTCATTAATCAACTAATTTTCCTTCAGAATAACAAATGAATAATTGTTTAAAAAACAAAAAAAGCATACGCTTTTATAGAAAATACAACTAAAACATAGAAAATAAATTTTAGTAAATTTGAATTTACTATTATTTACCTTTTTTTTATTTTTTAGTTGAATTTCAATATATACTTTTTTTTTTTTTTTTATCAATTCTTTTTAATATTGAATTGTCATCGGCCCTTAATAAGTACACCAAATTTCGGGTTAATCCGACATTTTCAAGGGGTTCAAAATCATGTTCAAAGATTCTGTTACATACTAACATGCATACGTCTGAAGCTAATAAAATCGTATTAATAACGAGGTATAGACGTAACGATACCTAATATTTAAGTAAAAATAATAATAAAACAATTTCGTATTTTTTCTTCAAAGAATTTCAAATTAAGACTTCAGAGAGAAGAACTTCAAAATAATTTCAACTAACATACTCTTATTTACGCTTAGCTGAACATGCTCATTAATAATTTACCTAAATACTTAAATCATCTCAATAAACAAATAATGTGTAATGTATTCGAGCGTTGTTAATTCGATTTAATTGAAATTTTATGCAGTTGAAAAATCAAGGAAGGCTTCTGACGTAGCACCATCAACTTTGATGAGGCGGGTATATTTACACTGAAATTGTACTGGTATTCAGTAATAGGCTTGTATATAAATAGATTTCTTATAATTCTTCACCAACACTAAATAAATGAGCAGTAAACCTAATAATAAATAATAATTAAAAGTCTTCAATTGACGACTTTATCGCCTAGAGGCGTCTCTCTCACGAAATTTTGTACAGGGAGAAACGAATTAGGCACAAAATAATTGTGGTTTTTAAAAGTAGTATTTAAATAATGGCTATAAAAAATATAAAAATATTGTCCAAATAAATCTTATCTTATAAAATCACAGTACACATAGGATATATTCGACGAGCGAATTAACCCATAGACACAGCTCACTGAGTTTCTCGTCGGATCTTCTCAGTGGGTCGCGTTTCCGATCCGGTGGTAGATTCTGCGAACCACTGCTCTTGCTAGGGCCAGTGTTAATAAATTCGCCCCGTGAGCTCATCTACTAGTTAAGGTTACGCTGAAATAGCCTCCCAAAGTTAAAAGATACACATTCTTACATACAAATGTATTGGAGTATTTTTATAGATTGATACGGTATGGAATGTACGAAATTATTTTCTGTTGTGCAACATCAATATGGGGTTAACAGAGATTTTGATGACCTTACTTGATTAAATTGTCTATCTAGCTGTTCAAAATTAAATGAAAGGTTATTTATTCATTCTAATCGTCAATATTTTAATATTGATTCGGGATGCAGTTTAACCACTGATAAAATCAGCAAGATACTCAGGACTTGCTTTTAGCAATTTATTTTTTACTTATGACTTGAACATGAACATCTCTACATTATCGAGCACTGATCAGAGATCTGTTCGATTTCTGTGTGGGGTACCATTTCAAAGCCTACTTACTTTATAGCTTGACAGGTTTA
Source organism: Bombyx mandarina (assembly GCF_003987935.1). Next base: position 693,702 of record NW_021011520.1, on the reverse strand, counting down.
GCACACTGTATTTTGATTCGTTTAAATATTAACTAAACTTCAAATATTAGGTCTATACTTTAGGTCCTTAAAGTACTATAGTTTAAAATAAAATCCATTTCAAAGCCACAAGGTTTTTGAGAACACTGTATTTTGATGCATTTAAATACTATTACTTCAAATATTACGTCTATACTTTAGGTCCTTAAAGTACTACAGTTCTAAAATAAAATTCATTTCAATTTAGAATTAATCGCCAGCCAAACATAAAGTACCTATTTTTGATTAGAACAACAAAACGCTCATTTAAATTCATTTTATAACCGATGTATGCTTGCTATCGAAGTGCGTGATAAAAAAAATTATACAGTCACAACGAATCTCATCAACGCCAACGTCTCATTAATTCCTCTGGGAATTTTATTAGAATATTAATATTAATTAAGCGGGCAAAATGCTTCAGGATTTAGTTCTTTCTGCTGTCTTTTTAATTTGCTTAAAAATATTATAAAATATTAAAGTTTTATAGATGACTAGCGGCCCGCTCCGGCTCCGCTCGGGTCTTTAACAAAAATTTCAACGATAGTTGGCGTTGTTTTATTTTTTTAAATAAAAAAACACTTACTGCGTGAGATATATGCTGTCGCGACAATTTTTTTAAATAATAATGTGTTCTACAAAGTCGTATTTTTTTATTTTTTTATTTTATTCTATCATCAATAGTTTCCGCAGGGCACGCGATGTAAAGAATATCGACGCTTGAAAGGCAAACGTGACTAAGCGACAATAACTGCTTTGTACATAAATGATGGCAATAACCATATTCGATGCGCAAAAAAAAATATATTTCTAGGTCTGTTAAAATCATTTCAATCCTACAGCTAGATTCGTTAAAATTGATTTTTTTTCAGGTATTTCAACTTTAAATTTGTCTACTGAAAAGCTCACGCATTGTCGCTTAGTCACGTTTGCCTTTCAAGCGTCGATATGTTAGGTAATTTTTTTACACCTTGGGTTACATTATTGGAGTTTTAGTGAGGATCCCTAGTTTTTTCCAAAAAAGATTATAGCCTATGTCACTCTGAAAAAGTGTAGCTTCCAAACAGTGAAAGAATTTTTCAAATCGGTTCAGTAGTTTCGGAGCCTATTAAATACAAACAAACAAACAAATCTTTCCTCTTTATAATATTAGTATAGATTAGTATAGATTATTTAAAACGATAAGGGATTGCTGAAGGTAGATTAAAGACAAGTGGTACTTAGGTTTTACTAGGCTTCGTATGAGCACCTATGAGCTTTGTTAATACGTGACTAGTTGGTATTATTCTTTAGTGTCACTTATTGACACTATGATGGATTAATTTTTGACGATTTTCTACAAGATAGTTTTGGGAAGGAAATCTATTGTGGACAATTTTGAAAATTATAATAAGTCAGTTGGTACTCGTATCAAGCGATGCAACTGTCTCTAATGTTCAAATACCGCAGACAGTACCTAAATTTTATCACGTAAGAAATCACGTACTCGAAACTTAATAAACGGTAGGCAGCGGCTTGACTCTGCCCCCGGCATTGCTGAAGTCCATGGGCAACGGTAACCACTCACCATCAGGTGGGCCGTATGCTGCCGTCTGCCTACAAGGGCAATAAAAAAAAAACCCGAAAAGTTAATTTGTATAGGAGAGATTATGGAAACTCACATAGCTCTACCATCCTGCCTATTTGCTTCAATATGATAACGCCTATCTCTTAAAATTTTATTTATCAATTTCATTTTTAAAAATCCTTTATAAACGTTTGCACTGCATGATCTTTTGGTAAATTTGTTTTTTTTTTTTATTGCTTTGATGGGTGGACGAGCTCACAGCCCACCCGATTTTAAGTGGTTACTGGAGCCCATGGACATCTACGACGTAAATGCGCCACCCACCTTGAGATTTAAGTTCTAAGATCTCAGTATAGTTACAACGGCTGCCCCACCCTTCAAACCGAAACGCATTACTGCTTCACGGTAGAAATTGGCAGGGCGGTGGTCCCTACCCGCGCGGACTCACTAAAAAATTTGTAAAAAAATTTGATAATTTTTTTTATAGTTGAAAGCTGGTGATTTTTATGTACCATCTAAAGTTTATTAAAATGGGACCAGTAGTTTTTGAGTTACCCTTAAAAATACATATTTAACTGACTTCGACTACCTTGATGACTTTCTCATTTTATTTTGTTGAAATCGATTTTCTTTTATGTTAAAATTTTGCGTTACTCTTATAAGGTATAATAATATAATTGAGGTTATTCAACCATTGAGAATGATCGAAAACTCAGATTTCGCAGCTAAGATCAAAAGCGTTATTTAAATTCCAAATAAACGTCGTATCAAGGAAATTTTTTCATTTGCCCTAAAAATTAAGTCCAATCTTTATGATTTGCAAGGTAATTTTTCGTTACGTTATAACTTGAGCTGATTACTTAACGAATAATCTAAAATTTTCGCGCGAAATTCGTTTTAATGGCGGCCAGACGTTAAACTGGAATACTTAACGACGTGACAAATTACACGCTTTGGATTATCGGAGTGGAGGATTCATTCGTTAACAGAGAGAACGGTGAATGATCGGAATCTGTGTCCTTCAGTCGAAGTGATATACCATAAATAACAGATGCGATAAGATTCGATTCGAATTCTTTGTAGTTTTTATTATAGTTGGCAACATCGTGGCTTACCAAGCGTGAGTTTGAGGGAACCTCAAAGACGATGTGGTGTGAATTGTTTACTGTTTTATTTTTAATTTAGAGCTTCTTCGGGTTTAATGATGTCATAATAATAGATTATTATCCTATTTAGTTTTCGGTGTAGTAAATGAGGAGAAATTGAAGAAAATAATTGGATGTTACTTATTCGGTTTTTGTTTTAATGTTTAAAGCTATAAAGCTTAAGAACGTTATGAAGTTGTATAATGAACAATTAAGGTAAGGTTAAAGATTCAGTAACTGATTGGTAAACAAATAAATTCATAGAAAAAAAAAATTTTTAAAAACGAGTGTTTCATGTTCGCATTTGGAATGCGTATTTTATATACATATATATATAATAATATGCTTATATAAAATCCTATGTCTGTGCTTCTAATCATTGATGAGTTCCCTGGTGAGAATCCAATTCCGAGTGCAGCAATTATGAAAAGGGTCCTATCTCTCTCTCTCTCTCTTCAATTGGTCTCTCATTGCTGAGGATCGTGACTCCGTTTCATTCCGTCAACTAGCACGATTCAGTACTTCTAATTTAGCTGACAGAATTTGACCTAACAAACATTGATAAGTTACGTAAAATATTGCGAAAGTAGGTCGCCGTTGTCACGTGAACTGATTTGCAAATCGCTCCAGACGGGTACATGAACTATATATACCTAGTATTCAGTAGTTAATGAATCCCTCTTGAGATACGAGATAAGTCCCAATTCCATTGTATTCTTCTGCCAAAGAAAGTACCGCGAAATAATAAAAAATACACAAAACATTAGTTCTCAAATAGAAAAAAGGTTGTGCCAATACAGAAACAAACAAAATAGTTTGGAACCATAAACAAATACATCCATTCCCAATACTCTTTTGACTTAAGGCATTACAGCATTTTTTTTGCCACAACCTATAGGTAGAAACTCATAACACCTTGCCTACTGTCGCAATCTCACAATACGTCCTACTATAGCTAAGGTAAATGTGCTTATGAAAATTATTCATAATTTCTTTTTTATTATTATTCCTTTACTATTAATATAAGTATCTGATCACAATAAGTTATACGGATTCTCTAGTTATAATATGTAGTTTTCCACATCCAATGGGCATTGACGTATATGTTATATGCCTTTACGCTGTCTATACGCTATATGCCTTTAAATCCAATCAAGTTTCATTGTCCAACCCTGTGTGAAGGCCGAAAATAAAATACGCGACAACCGCTGGAGCTGTTATTATATTAAGCGGAATATATAATTCGAATACTGTGTTATCATATAAATGATAAGATTGTGGTAATGAAGCTCGAGGACCGTAGAGTTGTAGATAAGGTTTGCGCGGCGTTTTGGATTTACAATTGTCTGTCGTTGTTGTTGATTGCTCTAAGCTTATCACCCCACCGTGTATTTTTTATTTGATTCATAGTATTGCATAAAATATATGGTATCTATTCTAATATTATAAAGCTGAGTTTGTTTGTTTGAACGCGCTAATCTCAGGAACTACTCGTTCGATTTGAAAAATTCTTTCAGTGTTAGATAGCCCATTTATCGAGGAAGGCTATAGGATACATCAAGCTAAAACCAATACAAGCGGAGCACCGATAAAGAATGGTTCAAAATCGGGGCTTTCATCCCTTTTGAGAGCTTCCGCTGCGTGCGCTGCAGAAACTGTTTAAGTTTCGCTAAAGTAATGTATGACAGAATTGTTCCCCTTTAAAAGATCTACAAAAAAAGTCCGCTACAGCATATGTAAATATGTTAAGGTTGGCTCACTATAACGTTTTTTATGCTAACCAAATTTGTTCTAAAATAAAGCATTATTTGTGAACTATTCCACGCGGACGAAGTCGCGGGCAAAAGCTAATAATATGATAAAAAGTAAGCAGGGTGTGAACACAACTTCAATTTCGCTATCCATTTTTTTTATAAAAATCTAGTAGGTTATAATTGTCCTGATTTAGTCCAAACCCAGCAGAGAAGTGGTTGCAGTTGAATATAATAGATTTTAACACGATTTTATTAATTTGCTACGTATGTATGCCATGTTTGTACGTAAATGAACATTTGAACGTTATTTTTACTGATTTCCAGAACTATGATTAACTTGAAAATTTGCACACGCTTCAAACAGCGATGTTCTTTGTGCGATTCTCACAATAGCCAACTGGAAAAATTTGCTAGAATGCTGTGTGTCGCTATCTTTACGACTAAGGGACGAAACATCCGCTGTTTTTGCCAGCTTGTTGGTTTAATGCCTATTTGCGAGCAAGATACCACCGCCAGTACTTCCGACGCCCAATTTATAATGTCGAATGAATGTGTTAAGAACGTTGAACTCAAGCGACGCCATTTTGTATTTTCCCGGTAATGAAGTCAACTTAACACATTACATATAAATAATATAATTCAGTATAATTTATGTTTACGTAATTGAGTTTTGATTATAAACGAATAAAAATATAAAGCTTGTATACAATCGAATATACGTGTTTTCAATTTGCTTTTTTTAATCTCTAAATATCAAATTAAATAATAACTATAAAATACCATTGAACTATTATATACTGATATATTATAGTACAATATTATAATAGTATATAATGTTATATACTAACTGCAAAGCTTTGATTTTGAGCGGAGCCGGAAAGATATGGTTAAACCATACGATTGGAATTTCATATCGTAAACCTACAACAAATACTAGCCAACACTCTAGCACGTCATCTCGAAATTTGTTGGCCACCCGTTTTTGGAAGCAATGGTGAAAGTAAAACCAAGAGAATTTATTGTTATTATAAATTTCCCGACTTTGNTTATATACTAACTGCAAAGCTTTGATTTTGAGCGGAGCCGGAAAGATATGGTTAAACCATACGATTGGAATTTCATATCGTAAACCTACAACAAATACTAGCCAACACTCTAGCACGTCATCTCGAAATTTGTTGGCCACCCGTTTTTGGAAGCAATGGTGAAAGTAAAACCAAGAGAATTTATTGTTATTATAAATTTTCCGACTTTGGAAATTGTCAAAATAGCATGACGGTGCGGAATTGCGACTAATAATAGTACTGATTTTGAGAATTCCTCGAGTAGGTCATCAACATATCCTCGATTGAGTCGAGGGAGTTTTGAGGTAACGTCTTAGAATGTGGGTAATAGAGCTATTCTTCTTCTTTGTCGATCCCTCATTATTGAGGATCGCGACCACACGTATGTAAGTCTTTCCATGAAGATCGGTCCGCTGCGAAGTGGACAGCCTGTTGGATACCGCCTCCAACTGGCCTCTGTCTCACCAACTTGTTGTTACCATGCCTTTAGCTCATTTGCCCTCGGTAATAGAGCACATAGTTAATAATGCTTGCAGACATTTTAATATAAAAAATGCTTTCTTTGCTACAGATTTTCTGCGCTGCTTTCTGAAACTATTCTCCTGAAAAATGTAAGTATGTAGTCATTATTAAATGTTCATATTAATTATTTATTATTTGTTTTATTTACTTTGAATCATAAGCTTTTTTCAAAATAAATTTACATCTATTAATAATCTGTTTTTATTTTAAAAGTAGAATTGGTGTCAGCGAAATTGTGAATATTTGTCACTACATGCTTAACGTATTTTTTATTATGAACCTTTTTAGAACATATACGAACACATAAATATAGTAGACTTCTTTTGTTTGTGTCAGTCCTAAAACAATTTCATTATTAAATTGGTTTCACGATTATTGAACCAGTTTTTTGGTCATACGCGTCACGAATTGTGTTACTGTACATTGGGAGCCTTAACGGGTATGTACTACCCTGTCTTTTTTTGCTGGAAGACCATGATTTAGTGCGGTTTGAAGAGTAACACAGTTGCAGGGAAATAGAATTGGTCTCTCCAACAAAGTCCGAGACTATAAGTCTTAGCGATCTTTCAATAGTATTAGCAAAAATACATGTAAAAACATTGAATCAAAAACATCCCCAAATTAATACACAAACAAACGCATCTGCAGCTGACGTTACACAGGATAATAGAACCGGGGATATAAAAATGGGCACGGTGATCATAAATCACACAATGGGCCGAGGAAAGCCAGCGGTATAAAGAAGGCGGCCTCACGTGAGACAAAAGGAACGGTCCTCAAGAGAGCCCTGATAAATTGCGGGGGCTAAAGTGTACCAACACAATGGGGAAGTCACCAATAGCAATTTCGACCAAAAATCGCACGAAATCGGAAGTGCTCTTACAAAGTGTCTTTAAAATCAGTAAAACGTGGTCCGTATAATGAAGGAAATCGCCCTTTTAGGGAAAGAAAAGCGGCTGTATTGCCTGGCATCAAGCGACGCTTACACTCAAATTATGTTGTTTTTGCATATACTCAAAACGAAAATAGTACTTCTAACGGCTGTCTGGTGTAGTGGTAAGTGACATGGTCACTACACAAGGGGGTCGCGGGTTCGAATCCCGCCAAGGGAAGATATTTGTATGATAAATATAAATGTCTTTACCAGGGTTATGGATGTATATTAAATATGTGTATGTGTATAATAAAAATCTTATATTTATTTCCGTTATCTGGTACCTGTAACACAAGTTCTTTACGAACTTATCACGGGACCAGTTAACGTGGCGTGAATGTTAAAAAAAAAAACAGTTAATTACTCGTAAGTTTAAAGTTTAAAAATTCTAACACCAAACAAAGATTATAACGTAAATGTAACGACTATAATTCACCTTAAGCCACACTCACAGCTGCCGGGGAGGTGAACAAACTTTGTAAATGCGTTCGCCACACATCCTCGGGACATAAAACTACCATATACATTTTGTCAGGTGACTAATGCAGGCAGATACGCCGAGCGATATACCCGTCGACCCTTCGCTCTGACGTGATGAAGGTGCAAACATACCCAAATAGAACCTTGACCTCAAACCATTTGAGGAGTCCGAAAATAAACACTAAAACTGAATTATCGAGCCTTTGAATTACCCAAATTGTTTTGATAGTTGTTGTCTTATTATCTTATGGACTTATTATCCTATTGACTTTAAAATATGTGGATTTCCTCAATTCACCTGTTTGTTGTACGTGTGTGTTAACCTCCGTACTTTTTTATGTACTTATTATCCTATGGAGTTTAAAAATGTGGATTTCCTCAATTCAACTATTTGTTGTCCGTGTGTGTTAACCTCAGTACTTTTTTCTATGTGAATCAATTTTTTTTGTTATGGCTTTGATGGGTGGACAAGCTCACGACCAACTAATGTTAAGTAGTTACCTTCTTCTCGCGATCTTTCTCCGTTTCTTTCTGTCTCTGGCGGTGTGGAAGGCGTTGTCAAATTGCTTCTCATGTGGTCCTATTTATGTTTTATTCAAATATGACCAGTGGTTTTTGAGTTGTCCTTAATTGAATTTGAGTACTATAATGATATTCTCATTATATTTGGTCAAAGTCGACTTTTTTTTGTTGTTAAATTTTTGTATAATTTATACGGTATATTACTGATGAGTAAAACTATTTTATGATCTGAGGCCAACGTATGCAATACGAATAAAGAAAAATTAGTCAAATCTCATTCACGAAAAGGCTTCGTTCTGATTTCAGGTAATTAACTCTGATTTTTCACTCTTGTCTGGCGTCTTCCTAGATATATGTATGAAAGCTAATCATTTTAGTTAGTATGTCCTATCTCGTCTGTTTTTTACAGTACAATAACTACCTGTTAAGGGTTTGTGGTCACAGCCTCCATTATGTTAGGTCTGTACCACCCATAAGATCATAAATATTTTGCAGCTTAAGTAGGATTTTGATACCAATTCATGTGAGCTTAAAACACCACATGCCGAGAGCTTTAATTACAGAGCGCCGTATGTGTATTGTGTATGCAGTATGTTGTAGGTTGAATGTTGAGGATGTGGTTGCGTGCTTAAATCAAAATCTTGTAAAGCCAACTGCGACGTATGGTTATTTATTGCAATGCTCCAATATTTTACAGGTTACAAAAGTTACAAGTCTAATTTGAGAGAGGTGATTTTGGACATTTTAAGTAAGGTGTCTGGCACCTAGACTAGAGTACATCCATACTACCTGGAGCCACTGAGGTCATCCACAGTGCGTTTCCAGAGGTATTTTTGCCACGTACTATCCGGCTATGGAATGAGCTCCCCTCCACGGTGCTTTCCGAGCGCTATGACATGTCCTTCTTCACACGAGGCTAGTGGAGAGTATTAAGCGTTAGGCAGCGGCTTGGTTCTGCCCCTGGCATTGCTGAAGTCCATGGGCGACGATAACCACTCACCATCAGGTGGGCCATGTGCTCGTCTGCCTACAAGGGCAATAAAAAAAAAACCGAGTGCTTAAGGCCGTCGTTGCGGACTGGCTGCATGAACTCGTCTATTCTGTACAGTTTTGTGGAGTGACTGGCGATCTGGGGCAATAAATGCTTAGAATGCGATTTTTCGCGTCGCCAGTCCGTGTGTCCCAACTGAACATGTATCCGGTCACCGTCACCGTCGAACCCGTCGCTTGCGACGAAGGCCTCCAGGAAATTAACCCACAGACACAACCCAATGAGTTTCTCGCCGGATCTTCTCAGTGGGTCGCGTTTCCGATCCGGTGATTGATTCTGCGAAGCACTGCTCTTGCTAGGGCCAGTGCTAGAGCTCCGCTTTGAGCCCCGAGAGCTCACCTACACGCTAGGTTAACGCTGATATAGCCTCTCAAGGCTATCAGCATAGGTAGGATAAAAACTCATCATGTATATTTATGGCACATGCATACTGATATTGTGTTGAAACAAAAATAATCTCAAAAGATTTCTTTAATGAAGTAACCGGGCGAATGAGCTCACTCCGCATCTGATGTCAACTGATTTCCAGAGTTCATAGATATCACAACGTGAATCGCTACCATCCACCTTCAGACATGAGAAATTTCAGTTGTATAACAGCTGTTCAGTCTTTCTTTTATAGATTTATATATTAAATACGTCAAGATTAAAGTCCTAAGAATTAACGTGCTCAATGAATTTTTTTGTACCGAATTAGGCTTAATTTCCATTACAAACCTTGTCGTCAACCGACATTTCTGGTAAAAATTGCAAGTGAACACTGACTAACACTGAATAAGTTGCTTTTTGTATAGAACCAAATCAAAACTCGTATAACTAAACTGTTTCTGAACTGATATTAATTTGGTTTTTGCTAACTGGCCGTGTAGTCATACCCTTAGCTATTTATGTAAAGCTATGTAATCGACGTGCATATTAAAAATGCTCATACAAAATGTATGCCCAAATTTATTATTTCGTGATATTTTCGAAAAAGAAAATAGAATATCTCTTTCTGTTCGCGTTGATCTTTATTCAGTGCGGATTTAACATATTGTATACATATACCATATAGCGTTCTCGGTTCAGTAAAGCGCTCGTCGCTTCTTTTCCATTTCACATTTCAAATCCCTCTTATACTCGCGACATTTCAAAAGAACCGTAAAAAAATATCGAATATTCTGTTATAAATTAAAGCACTCCATGGTTTTATTTGTCGACAGAATACTGGAAATACAAAAATAAATCTTTCGATAAGTGAGATTTCCTCAAAATAATGTTATTAAAATTTATTTACGGCTTTTGGTTATTCGAAATTTCGGTCTGTATTCGTTGTTCTGTATAAATAGAATAATAGTCTTCGGTTTAATTATGAGTAATACTTTGAGTTAAATGGTCGAAACGAACTGCGAATTAAATGGCTATTTGAGAAGGCTATGATATCACATTCGGTGTTTTACTTTCAATTCCTCCTGTTTTTATACTGAACGGTCGAAGGTCGTTGAACAGTCGTTTGTTCTGTTGTTGTCTTATATGAGACCGGTCAATTCTTCCGGTTCTTTTTCGTCTTTTTGTATGTCTGTCTTTTCAGAAGTCAAAAAATGTACTGCGTCGCCGCTGGTCACGTACGCCCTCGTTCCATTTATTTTCGAATTCTTGTCAAGTCTGTCTTAGTCTGTGTCTATGTCTAGTCGTTGTAGGTCTTATTTCCTGTCAAAGAGGTTGCACGCCACGACATATACATTAATGAAATTCAAACGGTTAATAAACCAGTATTACCACCATCACAATAAGTCGTTTAAATAAAAACAACTCTTCGTTGTAATCGACGAGTTTGACGAGCAGGGTAACTGGTGCTTGAAAAGCCTAAACATACCGAAAACGGATCCGGAGGCTCCGACAAGATTTCGCCTTTTTACAATAAAAGTGTACAATTTCCAAAAATATTCGAAATTGAGATAATATACGTAAAAATTTGGCATCACCAGTGTTTTTCTCATAAATACTGTCAAAAGAGCGTAGTTTAGTTTTAGATTTTTTTTTTAGCTTACCTATGTTTTGACTACTATTAACAAAATTAATACATAATTATATCCTACTTTAAAAGACAGATAATCTAACTGGTGAAAATTAAAAAAGAAATATTGTAAATATTGCAAATATGATTAATATTAAAAATATTACATGTTAAACCTTTAAGACTGTAAAATTAGTAAGTTTTGAGGTTATACAGTTTTAATGCGAGAAGACGATATGTGTTGGGCGACGGCGGCGTTGCTTTGCTCCTTCGCGTCACCTAGATCGAAGCCATTTCTGATCCGATGTGATAGATTTTTGTTGTGCGAAAATGCGAGGGAAATTTCGTGGAATTCTGTGTTGGGTCAGCGCCAATGTTTGTTCGAATCGAAGTGAATTTGTAAAATCGAAACTAAAATTTTGTTCACTCGAATGTATATATTATAATAAATTGTAGGTTTATTTAGAGTTTAGGGTTGAATATCAGAATGTGGTTGATATTTTTTTTATCAAATTCTAATAATTTTCTAAATTTTATTTTAGTCGGTTTCTGTCCAACTTAATTAATTCAAACGGTCTGTGGGTGTCAACGGTGGCTCTTTTGGTTTGAGCCCCGTGAGCTCACCTACACGTTAAGGCGAAGCTGAAATAGCTTCCCAAGGCTATCAGAATTGGTAGGGCAAAAAAAAAACAAAAAAAAAACTGTGGGACGGACGTTGTTAAAATGACAATAATGCGGCCGTATAGTCCTACCTACTACCGGAAATTTCTTATATAATACGTTCTTTAGTCTTGAAGAAATCTGATTTGCTCAGTTCAAGCATCGAAAAATTACCTTCAGCCAAGATCGAGTGCAAATTTCGAAGAAAAACAACTCGCGTCAATTTTATATGTGATTTCGCGTTGCTGGGGCTTTAAGTTCGTTCTGTGTAGCGCGTCTATGGCGTATCTTCTCTCCGTATAGCCGTTGAATCTAATTTTCGCTTCATAACATTTTGTTACACGTTGTACTCGCTTTTATTTCACGTTTCACATTTTTACGTGATGTTTTATGTAACCTCCAGAGAGAGAGAGCGAAGCGTAATATGTTGTTTTCACCTTGTTTATTCTTGTGTTATATTACGTTTATTTTTAATTTTCGTGCGGGCTTTCTCGTTTGATATAAATTATTGGAACCCACAGACACATAATCGATCTGTATGAGACACTTTGAGACGTTAGATCGAAGCCTCCAATGTAGTTTATTTATTAATTATCTTTCATTAATTTACGATAACGAAAATATTTAGTTTGACTGTAAAAACGCATCAAATGTTAACAAAAAAATTAAAGTTTGCTATACTCTATAATTGGTTCAGGTGTTTGTCATGCAGATCTAAACTGATATACATACAATATATGTACTGCCATTATTTATGATTGTTTTAATTTTTGTCGTATACTTTGTCAAACCCTATACCTAGGTGTTCATTCCGTTCTCCACGGTCAGTTATAGAATTAAAAATGTCTGCGTATTCAATTGTTTTCAGCTTGAAAGCTACAACTCCATGATCAATCAGTCAATGGTCATCCTTATTAGTTAGTACATTTGGTGGTAGCGGGGCATGTTGTTAACCTCAAGGGTAAATATACACTACCAACTAACAGATTTTTACCCCGAAGCAATCATGCATTCCAGTTTAGAACGGTGGGATATTCAATATGCGGTGTTGTGATGTAAAATTTGCCTAAAAAAAGATATTGGCACTCAGTAATAGATCTTTGTTAATTTTAAATAAAATTTATTTATTATAAAAAAACAGAACACAATATTCCTAACCTAAAAGTACATGTACAAGTACATCCGCAACATGCTTCGTCAGATTACAAAATAAAGTTATCAGCAACATGCTTCGTCAAAAAGTACAATACTTATTTTCAGCTGCAAGCGTCGTCATTTGTTAATTGGTTTCAAAATGTTTAGAGACTGTCCGGCTGCGAAGAAATTACCTAATTAACATAATAAGTATTGTATGATATAAACACTATTTTTTACCAACTTATATGTTTACTAGCGACCCGCCCTCGCTTCGCTTCGGAAACTGTAATTTATTATTGATTTCTCCACTATTTAATGGATGCATTATACACATAAACTTTCCTCTTCAATCACTCCATCTATTAAAAAAAACCGCAACAAAATCCGTTGCGTAGTTTTAAAGATTTAAGCATACATAGGGATATAGGGACAGAGAAAGCGACTTTGTTTTATACTATGTAATGATTAAACATGGTTCTCTCGTGTTTGTTCATTCGGTAATAAACCACCGACCGCAGCCGATGGGAAATACTTGTATAATCACGAACAGTTTGATCGACCGAATGTTTTTGCACAGCTAATTAGTGCAATGCAATTTAGTTCAGCCATTGTCCAATTGCTCCTTCCTTTCTCATTTATTTCGAGGGTCCTCTGTATATCCCCTATTAGAAGTAAGGAGGCGTTTATTAAATTGTAATTTTGAATTTTATTACTTGAAAAAGAGAGTTCAAATTACATTTTTGTGTTCTCTTTACGTGTTTTTTTCCCCTCATTGTTTAGTTCTTTCACATGATTTGCGGTAAACGGTTTGTATATTTAATTTTGATGTCGACAGATCCGTATAAGTTGTGGGTTTGACAAATGTATTCAACATGACTAGTATATCACGATCCTTTATTAATTATGAGCGTGTTTTATGATAACTAATTTACTACTTTATTTAAGATTATGTATATGTGTACAATAATATAATCTTATTAAATTCAATACCAACCTAAAGTCTAACATAGTGTCTTTATACTTAAGTGCTAATTTCACGCGCTCTCTTCAAGTACTCGACAAAGTAGCGTGATAATATAAAAACATTGTATAAGTCGTCATCACTTAAAAAAAAAATTCTACAAGGTGTATATAAACAACAGTAATACATGCTAAAGTTAAGTTTATTATTTAATGAAGCGAAAAAATTGCAAAAGCCTTGCCGAAACCCGGGATCGAACCAGGGACCTTTAGATCTTCAGTCTAACGCTCTCCCAACTGAGCTATTTCGGCTGTAGTAAAATGTACGAAATTATCCATAGCTATAGTAGTATAAGTAAAAATCAAGATAGGTTTGATAAATTTGACTGCAAGTCACTGTTGGGTGGAGAATTTGCAGCTCCAAATTACTAGTAGTCCTTCAGCATTCCGAAGCAATTAAGGTCATTATGTCATTATTGTTGCGGTGCGCAGTTTAATCCCGATACATTTTATTTATATTTTATCAGAATCTATCTTTTTTTTTATTGCTTAGATGGCTGGACGAGCTCACAGCCCACCTGGTGTTAAGTGGTTACTGGAGCCCATAGACACCTACAACGTAAATGCGCCACCCACCTTGAGATATAAGTTCTAAGGTCTCAAGTATAGTTACAGTTGCCCCGCCCTACAAACCGAAACGCATTACTGCTTCACGGTAGAAATAGGTAGGGCGGTGGCACCCACCCGCCCGGACTCACAAGAGGTCCTACCACCAGTAAAATTCCAATACAAGCCAAACTTTGACCTTAGTCTGAAAGAAGGCGCCAGTCATATTCTACTATTTAGCATGTATGAACTTCAGTATGTAAATCAGTTGAGCCACGATTTTACAAATATTTATGCCTAATATTTAAAAAAAAACTTTCATTGACAGTGACAGCTTAGATATACTTACGCAAACGAATCCACACAGCGTACACGCTTATAACATCGCCAAGACTCACGTGGCTGCGGCAGGTAAAATAATCGGATTATACATTCTCGATACCAAGCCGTAATTACAAACTTTTGAGTTTCCCTATCGCTGTAGTTCGTCGGTGTTCGTAATTTGCTTCTACAGTCAAGAGAAGACTTATTAAATTCGTGAGTGTTGTTTTGTGGTTTAAGTCACTAGATGGCGCTATTCTCAATATTCTGTTAATTCCATTTTTCCTTGCTTTGATTTGATTTTTGGATTTTATAGTTAAACTAGCTGTACCCGTCCGCTTCGCTGGGAATTTAAAATTAACATTATTATTTCTCACCCCCACAAAGATGATCAACGCCCCCGCAACTGGTGTAGGGAGTCCAACACTCATATAAATATTAGCCTATCCATTAAGTACATGTATTTTATACATGGATACCAAGTTTCAAGTCAATCGGATGCATGGTTCAGTAGTTATAACGGAACATCCGTAAAAGCGACTGTAGATTTATATATTATTAAGTATAGACAGAAAATAATTATGTAAAACGATATAGACCGAATGTTGTGGAAGTGTATAAAGCTTATGCACATCATTAAAATTCGTATTAAATCGAAATTATTTCGCCGTGAAAGTGGGTGTGTAACCCACATTAACTTCAATTACAGACATAACCAAGATGACAGGAAATGCAGGGTTCTCATCAAAGATAACGCTCTACGTTCATGGCTTGATTCCGTCTATAAATCAGACGGGGCGCCTCACCGGTGGCGACAGATAAACGCCAACCGTCGACAACTTCTGGTACGAACGTGCAATTTGGACGTTTGTCGCGCTCAGTCTTAGTACTTGATGAATATAATGCGACACACGAAGGATGGAAAGCAATAATGTTGTACACGTGTAGACCGAGTTGACGATTACAGTTTTGTTGTGACATTAATATACATATTATGTGTGCTTTTTATTAATATAACTGCTAAAATAGGGAGACGAATTTATTGGCCACCTCGGCTATGGGAGTTCGAAATTTTTGAAACATAAGATGGAAATCCGTGCCGATAACGGCTCCTAATTTTTTAAACCAAAATGGATGATTGAGGACTCTTGGTAGAGACGGATAGGGTTGTAATAGGGGCATATTGACGTCACTACCTTCATCATGACGGCGGGCGCCCATGCTGTGTGAAGCAGAAAAACAAACTTGGTTACCAGTAGCTGTTTATTTGCTTTTTACAAAATTCAAGAGGTTCAATCGCTCCTGTGGCTCACACCCGACTCTCTCTTGTCTTCTTTTAGGAAGGAAGGATTACTGGTGGCCCGAAAGCCTTTCCAGTTTTATCAGGGCAGGCGTGCAAGCACGAGCTCAGCCAGGAGCGATGCGATTTGATAACAGCTACCCGAGCACCTTCGGAGGAGACCTAACAACTTAAGGGCAGCTGCTTCGCGAATGAATTTACTACCAGGTCGGAATCGCGACCCGCTGAGAAGATACGGCGAGAAACTCAGCGGGCTCAGTTTCTCGTTTCTCAGCAGCTCATAATATATGAGTTAGCGTCTCTTTTGGCCGCAGCCGAACGGACGTATTTATACTAAAACTAAAGCCCGTACAAGTATTTTTTATAATATTACTAAAATTTATTGTGGGTATCTCGAGTTTTACTACCACCCAATGGTTAAAAAATTAACTTAACTTACATTAACGATACTTTTAGACAAATATTTTTTTCTGTATTGAAACTAGCGACATCTTGTAACGGATGTCCCTAAACCTATATGTTGTTAAAGTTAACGCATTTAATTATTTTATAACTAAAACACAGAAAAAAAGTCGTAACGTACAAGTATTTATTTGCTATAGACAAATTGTTTAAATTTTATCAATTTGTGGTTACTGAAAAATTTCAAAATTCTTCATTATAAATAAAATGTAGGATAGGTACTATGTTACTGCTATCTACAGGAGCAATGAGAAACTAATCGAAGCGAAGCCATCTAGTGGCCGACGCCCGTAAATATTTTTGTTGTATGCTTAAGTTGCTTATCTATAACTAATTTATGTGTATTATCTATGCTTAATATTTAAATAATATAAGTAATCGTTCTCGCGCCGACATATATACGAACTGGATATTAATTACCAAGACCAAGAGCAAACAAATCTATTCATCACACAAACTATTTCCCTATGTGAGAATCGAACCTAGGACCCTATTGTCCAGCAGTCGAAGACGTGCTGTGGTGATTATGGTCCAGATAACTGGATAAATTAGGAAGTTCGTAAACTGATTTACTGTTGAAGCTAATAAAATATGTGAACCTAATTCAGTACCTAACTCTTTGCATAATGCTCTTTGCAATCACATCGTCCGAATACGTGTTCGAAATCCGGGTAATTCGATTACATCGAACCTATATCCGGCAATTTCCCAAACAAAGATACATGCCTTCACAGTAACGTTCAAAATCCTGCTGGCGACCTGTTTATAACGCCAATACGTTTCGGCCGGGCCACCCGAATCATTCCGGACAGACGGACTTACCCGGTTTTATTTACTGGAACCGGATAAATAATGTTTCCGACTGTTTATCGAATGCTACAGATTGAGATGAAGCACTTTTACATTGAGTAGGATTTCTCATTGTATTCGGCGTAATCTCCTATTATAGTGAATACAATGGGAAATCGTATTGAAGTCTTCCAGCGAGACCATATTACCTGAAGAATAAAAGGTTTGCACATAAGACCTTAGATGTACCGTCAGATAGGCGTTGGAAGATATTATTATGATACCAGCAAAATAGTCTTGAAATTAATTCCGAGCTGATGGTAGATTCAGCGAAGTACCTACTCCTCTTGATAGGGCAGCTATTAGAAAATTATTGGAGGTTGAGCCTCGTGAGCTCGCCCAGTGAGGGTAAAGTCGCTCAAGGCTAATATCAGATAGGTGAATAATATCAGATAGAGGAAATTTTCTTGTGAGTAACTCTGAACGAACACATACATCAATCTAATTCTGGAAATTCATCAATGAAATGTATTTTCTTCTAAGCCGAGTTTATGATTCAGTAAAATAATATTGTTTGTTTTTAACCTTGTGCGTGATTAGAAATTAATGTGTCCGGCGTTTATTAAATTTATTTCTTTTGTAATTTCCTCTGTTGTAACAAAAACCTGAAGTTTATTGGTTTTTTTTCTTTTTCTTTTTTATTGCTTAGGTGGATGGACGAGCTCACAGCTCACCTGGTGTTAAGTGGTTACTGGAGCCCATAGACATCTACAACGTAAATGCGCCACCCACCTCGAGATATATGTTCTAAGATCTCAGTATAGATACAACGGCTACCCCACCCTTCGAACCGAAACGCATTACTGCTTCACGGCGGAAATAGACGGGGTGGTGGTACCTACCCGTGCGGATTCCCAAGAGGTCCTACCATCAGTAAAATAAGTGGTATTGTCGTCTTCCTAAAGCTAGAATACAACAAGTGAACTTATTAAGCGACCGCCAAATACGTCTGACCTTTCATCTTCATCCAAACTTACTGCTTATGAATCGTGGCAGAACAACGAGACCAATAATGTATTCCGGAACATTGATCCGGTTTAATGGTTTTATCAAAATCGAAAACGGAATTTTGTTAACCTAATAAGGAATTACCGAATATCCATACAATTGGGCTGGGCGGCGTTCCGAAAACTGCGTGTAGTCTTTTCATCGCACAGCCCACAGTGCCTGTAAACGAAAGTTTTTAACCAGTGCGTCCTACCGGTAATGATTTACAGAGCCGAGACGTGGACACTCACAGTGCGGTTGGTCCGTCAGCCCAAGGTCGCTCAGCGAGCCATGAAAAGAGTCATGCTCGGAGTTTCTCTGAAGGATAAACACTGGAATGAGATTAATCGACTTTTTTTTTTTTTTATTGCCTTTGTAGGCAGACGGGCATACGGCCCACCTGATGGTGAGTGGTTACGGTCGCCCATGGACTTCAGCAATGCCAGGGGCAGAGCCAAGCCGCTGCCTACCGCTTAATACTCTCCACAAGCCTCGTTTGAAGAAGGACATGTCATAGCGCTCGGGAAACACCGTGGAGGGGAGCTCATTCCATAGAACTAAAGTCATCGACATAGCTCAAAGAGTCAGCAAGTCAGCAAGCAAGAAGTGGCAGTGGGCTGGCCGTATATGCCGTAGAACTGACGATCGTTGGAGCAGACCAGGTACTGAATTGGAGACCGCGCAGCGGAAACCGGTGGTGCGATGACCTCCGAACGGTGACCAGCAAGCAGTGGCTGAGGAGAACCGTAAACTGGGCTGGCTATTTTTTTACCTATTGTACATAAAAAAATAAGCAGTAAAATTTCGGTTATTCGCATGTATTGTGTGTTCACAGTGCATAATGTAATTTTCTAAATAATTTTAACAAAAAACTTGGTTTCGTATTGTAGAAATACCGTGTTATAAGAGGGTTTTGGGAACTTTTACTTTTCGTGTTATAGTGGCACCGTGTTGTAAAATATCGGAGGGCTACACCTGTACATATCATTTGCAAGAATTGAGGTTATCTATTTGTCCATCTACTATGGTAGGTACTTATATAGATACTTTTAACGCATTAAAGAAAATCAAACCCGAAAATCATGCTAGAAAATCATACCCGGATGAAACCACAATGGATTTGTTGTAATCTGCTTAACCGGTTTAACGCGCAAGCGATGTCTGCCGGTGACAACTTTTTGAGTGCATAAAAAAGTAGTGAAAAAATCGTGAAGCCATTGTTGAGCCAGACGGATTTAAAAATCGCTTTAGTCTCGCTAACTTTTTAAAATCACTCGAAAACGTTTTATCCGTTTTCCAGCCGGTTTCAATGATGAGCTCGGTCGCATTCAGTTATTCTGCACCGGTTTTAAGTTATCAGGTAAAAAGGTTTCTGCTTTTAAATTATGATGTAGGGATATTTTAGAATGTTAAATTACTGTACACTTCCCAAAGGTATTATTATATAAAATGGAAAAGTGTAGTAGGTTATATTTCAATCACATTTTTCTAATTTTATTAGTCTTAAAAGAAATACGGATACAGAAAAGCGTTTTTGATTTATTCCACACCGTCGCTTGTGAAAACAGCGAACCCGCTGACGTGTCGCATCACTAGTAGGCCACTATTTTCCAATTCAATTCCATTTCCAAGTCATTTATTACATATGTGCAAAAAACAGCGCACAAACCACTATTGTTTCGTTTTTCGGTCTGGGTTCTTCAATGGTGTAAAGAGATAGACGACTTTACTCTTCACTCCTCTTCTGTTATTGCATAGATACCGGAGCTCTTAGACATCACAATCTGAATGCCGGTATCAAATTTGACAAATTTGACAGTCAGTTTCGTTAGTGTTATTATAAATGAGAAAGAGACAAGAGACAATAAATGAACAATAAATTGTTTATTTGGCAAAGTAAATTGCTATAATACAACGACGACAAAATTTATTACCTAATCAATATCGTAATACGACCTGTTGCGTTCTTGCCTACGTATAACAAACTACAACACACATCCCCACTCGCAAACGTCACGTCGCCGCATTCCTTCTCGTCTCACTCCGTCTTAGGTCGATAAATTGTATTGAACCAATAAATCTACTCTGGCCCAGTCCTTGAGTTAAAACCGTCGTGCACTGGCAGCGTGTGATGAGATGAACTGCGTACATGGCACAATGAAACATCACCACGGGAGATTATTGGACAGAGACACAAAAATACTTTTTTTTTTAATGCGCCACATGAGCTTATATTCTTGTGGTTGTCCGAGAGAGTGCTAGCTTGATATAGTCAAATGCGTTGACACGTAAAGTGGCATGGTGGTGAGATCAATAAAAAAGGCAGGGAGAGAATTAAGAGATCGGGCAATAACCATATCCCCAATAGTTTGTCAGTATAAATTGCTGTGTTTTTTTATCCTGTGCTGATAGCCTTGAGAGGCTATTTCAGCTTTTCCTTGACGTGCTAATACTGGCCCTAGCAAGAGCAGTGCTTTGCAGAATCTACCCCCAGATCGGAAACGCGACCACTGAGAAGATCCGGCGAGAAACTCAGTGGGCCGCTGTCTTTGAAAAGTGAAGAATGTATACTTAAAACGCTGTGTAAAAGGATGAAATGTTGTTTTAAGGATAGCATGAAAATTCAGTTATAAGCCAGGTAGGTTTCATGTTTGACTAATGACATCTTTTCGTAACTTTCGCTCTAATATCTCGTGAAATAGGGCTAAACATAACGTAACTATTGTATTTTTATTAATATTTATACGGTGCTTTATTATCACCTGCCCTAGCAGTTAATATATATATTATCCTGAGAATATATTTTCTCTATATTATCTTCACTTATCGCACCTCCCTAGGCGATTATGTTGGAACATTGTTCTTTAAGTGCACCAAGTTAAAAGACATGATCCAGTTTACGGTTTGGTCTTTTTCCCTTTCTTTGGGGTTGGTCATAAGTCCTTCTAATTTTTGGGTAGTTAATACAAATAAATTTGCAGCATTATGTCTGGCTGTTTGTTGTTGGCGTTGATGAATCTCTCATCACTTAGTCATCCAGGGCCTGTATTGCAATATAATCACTATCACGGCACGACGGGGCTAAATGTGTCTTTGAATTTTGTCTATAATATGAAACCGAAGGAAATGTGTTAATAATTCCTCCTGTTCTATTTCAAATGCATCACTTTTGTATTGAGCACTGAAGCATTAACAATTCTGTTTTCGCATTCCCCCTCGTGCAACCTCAGTTGAACGTTGATAAATTTTATTGCTCCCATAAATCTAGTCTATTGTTTCTCCGACTCAAGTTTGTTTTCCAAATATTGAGCAATGCTCTTCGGCTTGTGTTCAATTTTGTTTGTACTCGACGTTTCCTTTTTAAGTGTGAACGTTGTAGCATGAACTATCCAAATGTATACAGTAATTCGAAAAGGTAAATCTAAATTTTTATGCCTAATATAGTTCTTGAAAGAGAAAAGTAAAATACCGTAGTTATTTCGTAAGACGAAAAGAAATAAAAGTAAAAAATTATGGTTAGTGGGACACCAAATCATTTGATTTTATACGGTTCTTCTTTTTCAACCCCTGCTCACCCAATGCTGAGTGTAGGTCTCATCGAATGCGCTCCATTCTTTTCGGTCTCTTGCCTTTCATCATACGGTTACTGGGTCTCAAAGCTATGTGAATGCCCTAGTTCACCTTGAAATTGAAGGTCGAAGTTTCATTGTATTAGCACATTGATACAAACCGGTACACAATGTTTGCTTTACAGAAATAGGTAATTTGGCCGGATGAACTCTAGCTGGCATGCATTCAGCTCCTGGTAACGGGGCACCAATACTTAAAATGTGAATTAAGTAATTGACTAGCAAATATAGTTGAAAACTACCAAAGTGGAAGGGAAGGGAAGGGTCGTAGTGAAGTAATAGCACGAGCAGACCAAAGTCGTGTACGTCGAACTCAATTACAATAACTTGAAACGATTGCGCTACCCAATTTCGAGCCATTAATCTCTATAGCATCGCATACCCAATAGATAAAAACTTATAACACAAGCAAAAGTGCGAACGACTGTACCTAATAGCAATCTAATCAGCACTTCTTCTGGTCGGGGTTTTGTTTTGGCTTTATGCCACGGTATCGACTTGATTAATTCGTTGTGAGACAGGTGAAGACGGGAGCTTAATCGAATAACTAATAGAAACATTCCGATGATATTACAAATAAGTATTTCAAGATTGTTTCATAAGCAAATAATAGGGTAAATAGAATGAATGGTTTTGTGGATACGGGTAGATATTATTGTAAAATAGATATGCTTCCGTGTTTTTAACTTAGTTAAAACTTCACTAGATATAATACTCAAACACGAAATTAACACTTAACTAAAACTACTAAACAGATTTTCTGAAGCTTGGTGCTCTTGAAAGTGTAGCTAGAAGTCGCAAATGTAGCGTACAAATCAGCTTAGCTCCTGCAGTAGCGTGGTTCAGGGCCGACGATAGACTCAACGGTATGTAGGTCGCAATGGATGCCGAACCAGCCAAATAGGTCGCTAACGTAACTGGAATGTCAACGGATGGACGTGATTCTAAAAGAATCTTGAATTAAAAAAAAAAAAGAACTACATTCTTTACACTTTCTAGTGAAGATTCTCATTGACGGTTAATGATATAAACTATTAAAGCATTTAAAGACTGGCAAATATGAGTATTTGATGTTTGGTCAACTTATGATTTCACAAATGCATACTGAACACATGTTAAAGAAAAACGAAAAACGGACAGAAAACTATCACGAAGAACTGAAAAATTGGAATCCAAATGAAAGGCGTAAAATTTCTGAAGTGAAGTCTGTCGGAAGTACGGGTAGGTGACAACATCGTTGCAGAATCTTGCGAAATTACTCTGGAATTTCGTGCGTACGAATGTCATTCTCATAATTTTCGAAGCAAAGTCATCTAGAGACACCGAGAATCGATTCCGGTCTCATATTATCCTTCGCCTCGTCGATGTTTTGAGTTACGCGGAGTTCCATTTCTACGGTAATTGAGACGGCGCGACCGGGTTTACGCAGAGCATATAACATGCATCCTGCCGTCCCCCAGACGCCAGACCGGTGTCCGTCGGCGAAACGACCACCGGTTCCCACGGTCGACGGGATGGGAGCCCACCTTGATGGCGCCACGCTGCACCTTCCCCCAGAGCGGCTTCCTATTACGGGCGTGGTGTGAATCACCCCGCCCCACGGCTGGGTCCCTCCCCGCATAAACCGGGTGGAGCCCAAAGCTCTTACGGGGCCGGGTCATGGATGGGACACCGGTCCCGACCCCCTGCTCGGCGACGGCGGATTTCTGCGTAGTGAGGAGAGCTTTGCCTCAGCCGCCCCGCCGCCTCCTTCTACGAGATGGTGCACTCGCAGAAGTCGAGCGCTTAGCTATAGCTTTCCAGGACTTGTCGCCGCCAAGCATCGACGCCACGACGCCAGGCAGCGACAAGTCCGGTCCTATCTTTGCGAACAGGACACGGCGCTGCACCTCCCAAGCGGGGTAGACAGCGAGCGTATGCTCCGCCGTGTCCAGGTCGTGTCCACAATGGTGGCACCTCGTCGTCGGCTCAGCTCCTATCCGGTGCAAGTACTTCCCGAAGCATCCGTGCCCGGTCAGCACCTGCACCAGACGAAAGGTGAGGCGTCCTGCGCCACGATTCACCCAATCATCAAAGACCGGGTAAACCGCCTCGACAGTCCGTAAGCCCCACGTGGGGTTGGCCAACCGCCTCGACCACGATTCGAGCACGGACCGCCGAGAATGGGCCTTCCGCGTCCGCAGCTCACTTTTGGAGAGACGCGCCACGCCCAGAGCACGAAGCTCGCTGCGCCACTGCTAATCGGCAGCGAGCGACTCCGCCTCCAACTCCCATGGCGGCAGTGTGTTTAGTGCGAGTTTTTAACGTTCTCGATTGCGTAAAAGTTAACTCAAATTTTTATGCAGTTGGAACAGCGCCCCTAGTGGCAAACCTAAGCAAACGTTCCAACTCCGTAATTTTTAGTTAACTTTTACGCTATCGAGAACGTTAAAAACGCGCACTAAGCACACTGCTGTGTCTTAATCATTCCACTCAATGACTGTCCTCTATTTTACGCAGGTGATCTTTAGACTTTGGTCTCTCAGATGAAAAATGGTAAAGCGAAGCTATTAATATAGTAAATAGTGCCCAAATTTTTTAGGGAATACAACATATCAGAATACCATTCTCTCTCATATTTCATATTCTGTTTGTAACTTAATTGCTGAATTCGTATAAAGCGGCACGCGCGACATGCGACATGTGACATTTGTACGTCATTCCGTGTAACTGTGTTACTTTATTGGGATCGCTTGGAAGTTATTAATAGTATCTCATAGGGTGTCCACAAAGTGCAAAAGGACTGATTGATTACTGATTACGAAGGAATTTTCGGCAATTTGGAGATATGTGGTTTAATTTATAACATAAACCACCCTTGATAGGGCTTCCGATGTCTGCTTCTTTGCAGGAATAGTTTGATTTTTACCACCCAATTTTATCCTCACGACGATTTCAGAATTTACAACGTAGCCTTATTAAAAAATTCCCTCAATTTGCTTATGGAAATGAAAACGTTAAAGACAAAATCGTCAAAACAACGAAATAGGGTATTTTAGTTATGCATGGCCACATTACCCATCATGATGCTCCCGCGGACATACCTGGGCGTGTTGTTTCGATTTGTCCTATTTGCCATCAAAAAAAGGTTAACTCGACCCGTCCAAGGATAGGTTTTCTCCACAATAAACTATGCCCCTTTTGCCCTTCTGAGCGAGCCTTTTAAGCGATGATTCTGTCATTTCCCATTTCAGTATGTGCATTAATAATGACGTGTGCAAGTTTTGAGCGAATGTAGCATTTCCCTTGAAGGAGTGATTTTTTATCCATTTTTACCTACTTAGAAAAATGGAACATGTACTTTTAAGGATCAGTGGTAGTAGAAGCATTATTGAAGCAGTCGGGACAAATAATTTGATATGTATTAGGTACTTCAAGCTTCAATGGTGTCTATAAAATCTTTATTAATTCTAAAACCCTGCTTTTAAACATTATTTACGATTTTCAAACAACCGCATCAAAGCGATTGATTGAGCTCTCGAAATGATCATGAAATTTTATTTGAGAGTCGAAGCGGTGGCTTTGAATAGAACGATTTATATGGCGATACAGTTCAGTCCGCAATCGGATAACGGACGGATGTAAATTTACATATTATCACACGCCAAATTAAAGAAATTTTTGGACCTTCGCAACAAAACGGCGCAGCTCGGTTCAGAATAAAATCAAAGGCGAATAAATTTTTCGAGAGCAGTAACAGATTTTTATTTTGTAGGTTATGGACAAATAGCTCATGGATCATCTAGGCAATTATCCGGGCCTCAAATGCTGATAAATTTTTCGGGAGCAGTAACAGATTTTTATTTTGCAGGTTATGGAGAAGTAGCTCATGAAAAATCTGGTCATAACCAATTATCCGGGCCCGAAAACTAAATCAGTTGACCGTTTTCAGACATATGCTTGACCATTGCTGTATTATCTTTCAAAAAGGAACTCTCCGTGGTATATACAGGAGATATGACTGTATATTAGTGCTTTTTTGTTCAAACTTCATTTCTTTGAAAATCATTTGTGCGTATCAAACAAAAAGTTTCCATAAATAAGGACAGCTCGAAAGAATAAAACAATATAACGGATCATAAAAAAATAAAACTACATAACATTAATACGCGTATTGTGTTTCAGCATATTTATGTCTGTCTGACGTTCCGAAATGAAGGCAATCTCTGACAGCGCTGACGCTTTGAGCCCTTCCGAATTGTATTTTTTCGTTTGAACAATCGACATACGAACGGATTTACGAATGTATTTTACCCCTTTTGTTTCGACAGCCGCGTTATGGCGTTGCTGATAAGTCCTTTCTGTGTGTTCAAGGACATCTGATTCTGTGTTCGGATTTGCATGTTCTGCGGCGTGTTGACACTGTTATTTTACAATTTCATTAAAAGATAACCTATGACCGAACAAAAGTTAGGTCTGTTCGGAAATTAGTGTGAATTATACATAGAAGGTCACTGTGGTGAACTTTGACGTACTTTTTTTTAATGAATGAACGGGTGATTATTTCCTGAGCCCGGGAGGTAGTAAGTCATCACTGAATCCGATAGACATCGTAATATAAATACCACCACTCCTCTTGAGACAAGGGAGGTCAGAAAGACAAGAAAAGATCATGTCAGCAAGATCTGTAGGTTTTGTTATGTAATTCTTGGAAGTCTCATTGCCGACTGGTTATATTTTCAAATTAACTTGAATGATTTAATGTGGTCTACATATGTCTATGGGCTTCAATGATTCCGTAACGCCGTGAGCTATCATCTGTCTAATGTCTACGAAGAGCTCCCATTCCATTATGTTCAACGAAAATGGCAGCCCATAGACAATGCATTGACTCCTCCTCCCACCTCGACTCACCAGGTCGAACTTTAAATAATATTATATTTATAACTATAAACTCCAATGCTTTGCGGAAAAAATTGACAGCACAGGGTTGCCCATCCGTGCTGACTCCAAAATACAACCTGCTACCAGGAAAAAGACTGCACCAATAAATCTTTATCCCTCACGAGGGTTAAGTATAAAGACAGTTCACAATAAGAGTAGTTGCCGTGCCCGTTGAAGCGAACATATCATTTAACGAGAGAAAGTTTAGTTGAGAACGTGTTTCCGAGTCAATGCGCTTTCTACGCCGCTAGAGCTTTTAGCCTCCGACTGAGAGACTTTTGGTTTTTTTTTATTGGTGCAGATGGAAAACGTCTCTGCTTAGTGAAGAGATCGAAGTCTCAGCTGTACCGTATAACGGTTGTGTCACCGTAAAACACATGACGGCTTCCTAGCAGAAATAGGGAGCTCGGTGGGACGCACTAGCGTGGGTGGACTTACAATACGCCCTACCACCAGCTAATGTGTCTAAGCGTTTGTAGTTCGCTGGTATAATCTATATATTAATACGTGAAAAAAAATTTGATGAAAAAAATT
This sequence comes from Bombyx mandarina, assembly GCF_003987935.1. The sequence continues at coordinate 666,281 of NW_021011520.1, read as the reverse complement.
TGTACCCCTTTTTACAAAAAGCGCGTGGACGGAGGAGTATGAAATTATCTACAATTATAAAAAATATAGAGAAGGAGTGCAGATTGCTAATAATTTTTTTTAATTATACATAAAAATCCATTTAATACAAATAAAAAAAATTACACTCCCTACCATGTAGTTGACACATACACGCATATAGTATACTCATTTGTTTATGGTTAAAGTCTATGGTCAAATTTAGAATAGATTAATATTGTTTATCTTCAATATTATTTATCTATCTATAGTGTACCTTGGCGAAATCTGTTATTATAGAGGTCTACGATAGTCTTTGACAATATACCCATAATAATGTTCAAACTTATAATTTAAATTAATTATAATCGAATTTCGACTACCGGGCGACTACTTGTTCTAATAATACTAAGAAAATGTTGCTGCCCAGTCTCCGGTGAATCCATTAGACACCTATACCGTACCTACAGGTAGAGATAGGCTGTTAATCTAGACCACATAGACAAAGCTTTCTCCTCATAATGAGCTTTCAGTCAGAAAGATAAGGTTTTTTTCATGGTTCTCATCATCTCATCAATATGTATAAATTATGTAGTACAAATTTATGTAAAAGAATGGTTAAAAAAAGAAATAGGTCTACTTTGCAGTTTTTTTTTTAAATTTAAATTCAAAGTTTTGTATCGCTTTGCAACTCCAACAAAAATTCGTAATGACTTCAAACTTCAGTCGATGCTGGCTTTATTATTGCTTAAAGTCGTGTAAAGAACTTTAGATCCGCCAAAGTTGTTACTTGATACTTAAGCAACATCATAACTCTTCATAAAGTGAAGTAACACTAAATTGTTAGGAAAAAATATAACAGTAACTTTACTGAATAAAAAAAATAACTAGATTTAATTATTGAAGATTGATTTCGCAACAGGTGTGTGCCTATGCTTAATTCATTTGTAGACATGTCAAGATATATGCTAATCTCGTAGGCAAACAATGTAATGAAAACCAAAAAACTACCCATAATGTTTCTTCAAAAACAAAGTCGGTCGATTATAATTGACGATTGAAATTTTTAGACAAGTCATAGTACAAATAGAAATATTTATTACAAAATAATCTGAATCCAAATTAAAAAGTATTTCTTATAGCTATGTTATAACTAAACGTGCCACATACTCTGGCCGCAGTCTGACTCCCAACATGGCGGAATTACGGCGCCATGTTTATTTATGAACTGAATTCTCTGCCGATAGCTAATGGAAAAGGCTTGGTTCGCTGAAATTCCTGGACCGTTGGGAATCAAAATATATTTTTTCTTAAAACCTCTCTGTTCTATGTTTTTTTTTAATACATATAACAGTTAATTAGGGAACTGTATTTTTTGGCAGTAATTAAGATAAAGGCAGTAAGAAAGGTCATTGACTTCAACGCATACATAAATGGAATCACAATAATCGTCTCGTTGTCATATTTAAAGACAAATTTGGTATTTTACAAGCACTGGGTATGAATGAAGTCATCAAAAAACATGACGCCAGCTTATATTCCTTAGGAAGCAGCCATATGTATTACTTCTAAGTCTTTAGGCATGAGATTTAAGTCTTAATTGGTATTAACGGCTATTTTATACTTTAGGTAGGTATGTATGTATTCTGACTGACTGTTTCGCGCCAAAAATATACAGGATGGTAGTACAAATTTGTATTCGAATTCTGAGTGACGTATCGAGATAAGCTTGGTTTGTGGTCTGTGACCAACACGGTGGGCAGTAGTTAGTGCTCATGAATGCTAAGCCCGAATCGTGGGTTCGATTTCCGTAACTATCAAACATTCGTGTGTTAGCAGGTTTTTTGCACGTATTGTTACTTTTTTATTATATTATTATTTTTTATTCATTATCAAATATTTGTATCTTAAAAAGTAGCTTGCCATAATCTGCCTAAAGCTAAATTTGGGCGGATCATATGATTTGTGAAACAGAAAAAAAATTTTAGAAATATGAAGGACGCTTTTGTCTANGATTTCCGTAACTATCAAACATTCGTGTGTTAGCAGGTTTTTTGCACGTATTGTTACTTTTTTATTATATTATTATTTTTTATTCATTATCAAATATTTGTATCTTAAAAAGTAGCTTGCCATAATCTGCCTAAAGCTAAATTTGGGCGGATCATATGATTTGTGAAACAGAAAAAAAATTTTAGAAATATGAAGGACGCTTTTGTCTACCATAAAAAAAAATATTCACATTAATGTGTTGCAATATTGTATTGTATTGTAAAAAAACAGTTTTGCAACGTTGATAGTACAAAAATTGGGATTTTTGCGGAGAAGAACCTGCAGCCAAGTCAAGATAAAACATAATGCCTAAACTCACCTTTATTTTTTTGTAATCATTTCTCAAAAGTGTAATTAGAAGCTTGGATTTCAATTCGTATTATCTATGTGCTCAATCAAATAACTCAATTAATTAAAAGTAATAAACTCTTAAATTTGAAGTAAGTACTCAGTTGGTTTTCTTTGTGATAGGACATGAAACGGAAACAATATTATCCTGGTATTTGTACAATACCATTTACATACATACTATATTCCTATTTAATTTTTATTGCTTTGGTTGGTGGATGAGCTCACCGCCCACCTGATGTCAAGTCGTTACCGGATCCCATAGACATCTACAACCTAAATGCCGCCACCTACCTTGAGATATAAGTTCTAAGGTTCAGTTCAGTTCTTATAGTACAACGGCTGCCCCACCCTTCAAACTGAAACGCGTTACTCCAGAAATAGGCAGGGTGGTGGTACCTAACCATGCGGACTCCTACCACCAGTGATTACTTTGTATTTATAATTTATTTTAATTTATGATTTTTGCGGGTTGATTTTTATTACACGATGTTATTTCCTTCACCGTGGAAATCAATCGTGAACATTTGTTGAGTACCTATTTCATTAGAAAAATTGGTATCTGCCCGCCGTGCAACCCCGGTGTATCGCTCGATACGAATGCACCGGACGTCTTTAGGCCACGACGACTTTAAAATTCTAAGGTAACATTGCATACAGAATATATACTACCCTAAACCCATAATGCTGAACGACATAGACTGCAGATAATTCTGTAACTAAAACGTAATATTCCTTTTAAATCAAGCTTAACAGCGACTTCGCAGAGTTAAAGCAACGCCCACACGCCATCAAAAAAACCTGGGCCGCTTTTTCGTTATTGCACGATTTGTGAGTGTTTTCTTTCTATGTTGATTTGTTGTGGCCTCCGTCCCGGGGGAAATCACGATATGACAACCATATGTTCTATCGCTCACCTGGACTATACTGTTTGCAACTTAAGAGGGCTGTTTTTTTTAAATTACATTATGCTTTTAGGTTAACCTTACATGGTTCTTGAGATGTATGTTTTCTATGTACTAGGATTATTCGGATGTAATATCACTTGAGCGTCTCAGCAAGGAAGGGATCTTTATTCAACTGTATTGATTTTTTATTGCCCTTATAAGACAGGCCCTCATACCTGATGATTAGTGGTTACCCTCCTTCAATGACGTTAGTAGGAGTACAACTGAGTCTCTACTTGAGAGATACGAGAGATTTTCACTGGTGGTAGGACCTCTTGGGAGTGCGCACGGGTAGGTACCACCACCCCGCCTATTTCCGCCGTAAAGCAGTAATGCGTTTCGGTTCAAAGGGTGGGGTAGCCGTTGTAACTATACTGAGACCGTAGAACTTATGTCTCGAGTTGGGTGGCGCATTTACGTTGTAGATGTCTATGGGCTCCACTAACCACTTAACACCAGGTGGGCTGTGAGCTCGTCCACCCATCTAAGCTATAAAAAAAAAAGATTATCAATTAGAATTTCAATTTGAATGAACACTAACTCGTCGAATATAAAATTGAAGTCTAGAGAGTCTAGATGTGTTAAAGTGGGGGTTCGTATGTGGATGTATGCGACAAAGGGAAGATCTTCCACGGAGCGGGTGATATTGCTCGGTAGACCGACGGTCCTACTGATGTTGTTCGAAACTAGTATATATATAAACTTATTTTAAAAATGTCTTAAGCGAGATTCAGGCATCTGTCAAATATCTTCGTGTTCTGTGATGGCTACTGCCACACGTGTTATCACTTAACTACATATCGACGCTTGAAAGGCAAACGTGACTAAGCGACAATAACTGCTTTATACATAAATGATAGGCAATAACCATATTCGATGCGCAAAAAATATATATTTCTAGGTCTATTAAAATAATTTCAATCCTACAACTAGATTCGTTAAAATATAATATTTTTCAGGTATTTCAACTTTGAATTATTATTAGTCTACTGTAAAGTTCACGCATTGTCGCTTTTTTAATNAGGCAAACGTGACTAAGCGACAATAACTGCTTTATACATAAATGATAGGCAATAACCATATTCGATGCGCAAAAAATATATATTTCTAGGTCTATTAAAATAATTTCAATCCTACAACTAGATTCGTTAAAATATAATATTTTTCAGGTATTTCAACTTTGAATTATTATTAGTCTACTGTAAAGTTCACGCATTGTCGCTTTTTTATTTTTTTTATTTATTACTTAGATGAGTGGACGAGCTCACAGCCCACCTGGTGTTAAGTGTTAAGTTACTGGAGCCCATAGACATCTACAACGTAAATGCGCCACGCACCTTGAGATATAAGTTCTAAGGTCTCAGTATAGTTGCAACGGCTGCCCCTTCAAACCGAAACGCATTACTGCTTCACGGCTGAAATAGGCAGGGAGGTGGTACCTACCCGTGCGGACTCACAAGAGGTCCTACTACCACCAGTAATTACGCAAATTATAATTTTGCGAGTTTGATTTTTATTACACGATGTTATTCCTTCATCGTGGAAGTCAATCGTGAACATTTGTTAAGTACGTATTTCATTAGAAAAATTGGTACCCGCCTGCGGGATTCGAACACCGCTGCATATCGCTCAACACGAATGCACCGGACGTCTTATCCTTTAGGCCACGACGACTTAGTCACGTTTGCCTTTCAAGCGTCGATATGGAATCTAGTGACTGTCCTCTTTTGCTATGCTAATGCTTTGTCTACTCGTTGTCGGTACTCGAAGCAGTTAGAGGTTTTATTGCTGTTAAAACACAAGTGCTTCATAGTTACAGCTTCATTCTCTCCTATCTCGGGAGTGCTATAAAACATTTTTACGCGTTCAAGTTCTACAAACTGAATTTAAATGTTATGTTTTTTAGTTTAAAATATGAATGCGAGGTGTCGAGAAATAGAATTAACATCTACAGGTATGTTTTTTTTTTAAAGTTCAAAGAACTTAGATTTAAGTTGTTCTTTTTTGCGATTTGTTTATTTTATAATAGAAGAATTTCTATAAGTAAAAAAATTTTGCATAGTCTATATTCATTAAAACCAATTTCCTCATATCGCCTTCTCGCATTAAAACTGTATAATCTCAAAATTTACTAATTTTACTGGAGAGCGTTTTAAGGCTTAACATGTGATATTTTTAATATTAATCATCTTTGCAACATTCATTTTTTATTTTTCGTGTTGTATTATATTAAAGTAAGATAAAATTATGTATTAATTTTGTTAATAGTAGTTAAAATATAGGTAAACTAAAAAAAAACTAAAACTAAACTACGTTCTTTTGACAGTATTTATCAGAAAAATACTGGTGATATCAAATGATTCCGCATATTAACTCAATTTCGAATATTTTAGGAAGTTGTACACTTTTAATCCGAAAAGACGATATGTGACTAATTAACGAATAATGTAATATTTTCATAGTTAGAAGAAACGCATACATATGTGCCATATGTCTCTGAAGAGATCAAAAAGATTCAACGTGTTCATAGACTTTGTGCGTCTTATGTATCAGCAGTGGTCATTATTATTTCAATACATTCACAGTCAAATAAAAATAAAAAAACACAATAAAGGCCCAGTCCCCTGAAGATGGCTTTAATAACAAAAGCGACATCTTATTTCACCGACAATACGTCACATGAGAACATACAGGACAAACAACTAACCCATAAAACGGAGCTTCATTCATATTAGGTACTTCGGACAGACTGAAATCTCACGTAAATATAAAGGAGAAAATACAGACGAGATTCTCGTAAATTAGCCGTTGCAAACGCCCAGGATACATATACAACGTCTGGGCTCTTGACCCCTTAATGTCGGCTGACCCCGCGTTAATGCGCGAGGTGAAACCGAAGACTCCTTCCTAAAACGCTGCGCGAGTACTTCAGTATTTCAAAACCTGCCCTTCGTAAAACACCTGTTATACCTTAAAAGCATTAGTTCATAGGATTGTTATTTTATTATTTAAGCTCTCTCTTCGTAGCTGTCGCAATGGTGGCTGTGTCAGCTTTCCTTATTTTTATCCTAAATTTCGTCTATCTTCTTAAAAAAAAATACAACGTCACACTTTCAGGATTTTTTTTCTATAAAGGAGTTGTTTCGATAAAGGAAAATGTTTTATATATGTGTTGGTTTACATATTTATTAATCTGCAGTGGTAAGCGAAGTTGGACGCTCATTCACACTGCCCAGAGTCCGTAAATTGCACTGCTTACCTTAATGCTAGATAATGACCGAGATTTGCTTGGTTTTTTTTTTTTGATAAATTGTGTTTTTTAGAAATTATATTCAAATAAAAAAATTACATATTGATAAAATGATGAAATATGAATAATATTTTTCGATCTTAACGACAGAATAATAAAAAATATGAATGGTTATTTAAAGAAAAAATCAAATTTATCGATAAAGTTGATTATTGAAAACACGAATAAAACAACATTTTCTGAAAATAAATCGTAGTTGGATCGATTTATCGCCCCCGAAATCCCCTGTATGCTAAATTTTATGAAAATCGTTGGAGCCGTTTCCGAGATTCAGATTATATATATTTATATACAAGAATTGCTCGTTTATAGATATAAGATTATGTGATCATTGCGTGCCACTGAAACACACCTACCTAGATTACAATTAGTCACTTTTTATTGTATCGTCTCAACAATCACTAATACCAGCACAGTGGTCTCTCTGAGTAATGAATGGGAAATTTATAAATTTTCAGAAACGAACGTAAATAGAGCGTAACTAACTGCAAAAGTAATTTTCTTGTTAATAGCCTAGCTCGTGGAACACTTAATGAAGTGGGGACCTGCGGAATACTTGAAGCGGCGTGATATAGTGGATGAACGCACGGAGCCGCTTTTTAATATTCAGCCAGCGTTTATTGCAAAAAAAATCGGTTGTCTGTAAAGTCTGTTTACTGACGATAGTTGAACGTGACAACGTCATAAGAAAATACTGATGGAATGGTTTCATTTTTCAATTATCGCAATTATCGTTGCTATAAACAATTGACACCACATTCACTTTTAACTGAACTTTATACTTGACGAAAACATGTAAATGTATTATTGTATAGCAGCTGTCCACGCGGATGCATCACTCACTCAAGTAGGAGAGAGACAGATGTCGAACGCTGCCGAACGCGGAGGCCGATTGTGCCTCTTTGTCGCTCGTTGCGCGCTCTCGCTTGCACTTCAAGCCTTAAATGAAACGCCTCAATGAGTCATGTTTTTTCGTGCGTGCAGCCGTCTCCATCGAATTATAAGACGTTGTCACGTCAAAATTGTACACTAAAGAAATGGCAGACAAATCCTTGAAGTATTTTTAGATGTTTCAAGCGCTTTGGAAACAGACTGGTGTATAGAGCAAAGCACCAGTAAATTCATCAATGTAAGGAACAGAATGTTGAATATCTCTGTCGCGTATTCGTGAATGTGTTTTAAACTATTGACATCGAATCAGTACACTTCAGTTGTTCATCTTGTAATGAAATTTATTAGATGTCAGAGTCATGTTTCTCCTTTAAAATTTCATTAAGCTAATGAAATTATCAAATGACAATCAGATTTGAGTAATTTTGAATGTTGAATCTTAAATCGCGAACTCTTCTCAGTAATTTATTTTTGGTGATTAGCAAATGGATTTTCGGGACTTTTTTTTGTGTGGGTAAAGACAATCCATTATTCGATTCAAGATTTTAATAAATTTAATATACTCTTCTTAAAACGTCTTAAAGTCCAAGTAAAATATTTGAAGTAGAACTCCCCTACTCGTAAACCAAGCGGGGCTTGCACCCTCCCCGTCATTGGTTAGGTAATTTAAACTTTACGCCGCCAGGAATACGAGCGTCTTTTGTAAAATACTATTCAACTGTGCGTTGACAACCGAACGTGATCCGATTCTCAGAGTGTTATTGCCGAGTGTTCGCTGCGTTATTAAGACTTTACGTACGAAAACATGTGGAAAAGCTATTTACAATAAAGTGAGAAAGTACAATAAAAATTTCAATACCTATAATTTCGCTAAGTCGTTCTCAGGAACGTCATAAGAAAAGATAAGGTATTCAAAGTGCACTCCGACTGGGAAATAAACTTTTATTTTTTTTATTTCCTAGATGGTTGGACGAGCTCACAGCCCACCTGGTTGTTAAGAGGTTACTGGAGGCCATAGATATCTACAACGTAAATGCCGCCACCCACCTTGAAATATACTCGTAAGTTCTAAGGTCTCAGTATAGTTACAACGGCTGCCCCACCCTTCAAATCGAAACGCATTACTGCTTCACGGCAGAAATAGGCAGGTTGGTGGTACCTATTCAGTGCGGACTCACAAGAGGTCCTACCACCATTAATTACGCAAATTATAATTTTGCGGGTTTTATTACACAATACTATTCCTTTACAGTGGAAGTCAATCATGAATATTTGTCAAGTATGTATTTCATTAGAAAAATTCGAAGACATCATGGGATGTGCCTCTTCAAAAAGACCTTTGAAAAGAGCATTCCTTTCTGTGTCCTGTGTCCTCTGTATTGCTAATGTGTCTAAGCAACGCTGAATAATTAAGATTGAAAAAAAAACATTTAATTCTGTTGAACGTCTGAAGCGAACTTCATCAGAACGTCAATAAAAAAACGTATTAATGGACGCGACTACTAAATGGAACGATTAAAATAAATAAATAAATTTACGTTACAATTAATTTTCATTTCCGACCCACTGTGGAAAGAATTCATTAAACAAAATGCGTTAAATCATGACCACGTTGTGTACGCGCGATATGAATAAATGTACAGTCAATTAAATAACAACTCAATGTCTTTAGTTTTTAGTGCTAATTTACTTTAAATCTTAATGTGGTCATAGGTTTATTTGTACTTGCAGCGTACGCTTTCGAAGTTGCGTGTCGGCGATTAAAACTGTAATGTTAGCGTTGCATGTTCACACAAAATCATGGCTGAAGTTCGAATGGGGGTATTACGTAAAATGATTAGTAAAGTTTCAAAATTGTGCTCGATTTTTGTTTTTTTACCGTGAAATGTTGGTTTATATGATGTTTGATGGTAGCAACATGTTATCACGAGGGTCGGACGAAATCCGGGAGACGGACGCCAAAAGATCAAATTGTATATCTATTGAAATAATAAATCGATGTTTGTTCGTTCCCTATAAACTCTGAAACGGCTGGACCGAAGTTTAGAAGTTTAAAAGGATTACTGGTTGTCTGGAGGCCTTTCCAGTTTTACCAGGACAGGTGGGCGAGAAAAGGTACAACCAGGAGGGGATGGAATTTGCTAACAACTACCCGAGCGCCGCCAAAGGAGACCTAACAACTGCTCCGCGAATCAATCTACTACTGGATCGGAATCGCGACTCAGTGAGTATCGATCGGGTCAAAGTCAATTCAAAGATCGGCCAGTAAAGCGGCTAGGGTTTGACTACTTACATTACTGATATGCTTAGTGCATATTAAAATAAATTAGCAACGATTTTTGGAAGAAATTCTAAGAAAGGAATTTATTACAAAATAATAATTTACGTCTGTGGCGTATTTTAGTGTTTCTGCATTTGAAAATATCAGCACAGGTTCCATTTCACTCTGGATATGTCATTGAATTTCGACGAAGGTTAAGTATGAGTGAATCTGAATGTTTATCGATATAGTTAGAGAAAGAACGAATAAGATATTGCTGAATTGTATAAAGTAACGTCTGTGAAAGTTGTGAGTAATGACATTATATCTAATAATGAGGGTACAGGTATAAAAACACTCGCGAGATATTGGTCAGAATAATGTAAAATGACGTACTACCGTCATTTTATAGTCAGTCGTTCGTGACCACGAAAACTTTAAAGTATTAGAAACGTCGGAAATAGTTTATGGACAATCAAATATCCAACCGCAACAGTCGTTTTAATTATGTTTAGGATTCGATCGAAAATCGAGCACAATATTATGACGAACTGCTGTAAAGTTGGTTGTAAAAATATATTTTTTATTTTTATTTTTTTATTGCTTAAATGTGTGGACGAGCTCACAGCCCACCTGGTGTTAAGTGGTTACTGGAGCCCATAGACATCTACAACGTAAATGCGCCACACACCTTGAGACATAAGTTCTAAGGTCTCAGTATAGTTACAACGGCTGCCCCACCCTTCAAACCGAAACGCATTACTGCTTCGGGGCAGAAATAGGCGGGGCGGTGGTACCTACCCGTGCGGACTCACAAGAGGTCCTACCACCAGTAACTGTAATATAAAATTTAATATGTTAAAATTAAGACAATTTTCGGACTGCCGTGTGGCAACACTGTTGGTGCGGACGAGACATATCAAAATCGGCGGAAAACGAAGTAAAGGTAGTCGAAAAAAAAACGGGGAAGATTGTGTAGGTACTTTGTAAAGTGGAATTACTATTAAATCAGTACAGAATTAAGTAAATTACTGCTGTACGTAACGTACGCAACGAAACGTAGTTTACACTTCAATATAAATTAGCTATAAAATTACAAAAGAACGGATTAGTAAAAAGGAATAATAAGGTTAAGGTTTCATCTTAAATTGGATTCTCAGAGGCCATTGATTAATTAAATTCCTCTTTAGATAGACAGCCTTAGTCTCATCCAATTTTGTTCTGTAACTTTTTGCTATTAACCCTTTAACTTCGAGAACGCGGGTTATTTTTATTACATATATTGCTTATAATTTATTTTTGTTAGTATACTTTATTTCCCTACCTATTGGCTGGTAGCCTAAGGGGATATTCCAACTACGCGCGGGCGGGATTTGAGTATGTCTAAGTATGTTTAATTCTCTAGATTGTTCTACAGCATAAACCTTTTGACGTATTTTAACATACTAGAGGTCCCACAGTAGTCGAAATTCGACTATAATTAATTGGAATTGTAAGTTTGTACACTATTATGATTGTATTTTATACTTCTGTAATCACAAAATTTCGCCAAGACTACACCATTAAAATTATTGACAAAGACAAACCATATTCTATTCTCAATTTGACAACAGACGTCAAGAACAAAAGTTTGACAATAAATAGTATGCAGGCGTGTGTGCGTCAAATACACGGTATGTAGTGTGTGTAATGTTTTCTTTATTGATTTAATGTATCTTTTATGCATTATTTAAAAAAAATATTGGCATTGTGCACTTCTTCTCTATACTCTCTATAAGTGTGGAAAATTTCATACTCCTCCGTTCGCGCAATTTTCGTAAAAAGGGATACAAAGTTTTTGCTTCACGTATTGATATATAGATATGAAGTGATATAATAGTTACTTGTCGATTTTTAATTAGGATTTGAATGCTATCTGGATTTTTGGCTAATTTATTAATAAATTGATTTTTTTTTATAAATTCCATACAACTTTGTTGCTCTCGAAAACAGTAGTACACACGGCTTACCTTGACCTTGGGAAAACGATATAACTAAATACCGACTGTAACGAAAATGTGACATTTTTTATCTAATTAAATAAATAAATAAGTGCAACACTATTATTATTCGTGATTATTATTCGTAAAAAACTTCTCTATTATTGTCACATTCACATTACCGACGAGTACAATTATCAAACAATCATAATTTGCTATCATTCTGCTTAGCATTATTCGTTAAAAAAAATGTGTTTGGTACATTTCGCACATAGGGTGCTATTAAGTCACTTATGAAATTTTTGTTAACACTCAACTGGGTATGAGAAAATTTATATTTTAGTTATTGGTTATATATAGTGAGACGAGAGAGATGTTTGTTTTTAGTGATTAAGTTAGTATAGTAAAGTAGTAAATATATTTTCATTTTATTTTTATAGCTTAGCAGAACTATGTAAGAATTATATAATAAGATGTTGAATTTTCCAACGTTTCTCATGAGAAATTACATAATTTGCATAAGTGACGTTATCGCACCGCATGTGCGATATGTATATTTAAGAACCCGGCACATTTACGAGACAATCACACATATTACGTGGATGTCAAGGCCAATTGTTTTGTTTTTTTTCCTACCTATGCTGATGGTCTACAGAGATCATGTCAGCGTCGCCGGGCTAGTAAGTGAACTCATGGGGCTCAAGCCTGACGATGTTGCTAACACGAACCCTAGCAAGAGCCGTGCTTCGCAGAATCTACCACTGGATCGGAAACGCGACCCACTGCGAAGATCCGGTGAAAAACTCAGTGGGCTGTGTCTGAGGGTTAATTTACTCGTCGAGCCCTTCGTCGCAAGCGACGGGTTCGACGAGGACGATGACCGTAGAATCTACGACCGGATCGGAAACGCGACCCACTGAGAAGTTCCGGCGAGAAACTCAGTGGGCTGTGTCTGTGGGCTAAGATCGTTTTTGACAATGGCCGAAATTTATCAAATACATTTACAGGTTTAAAATAAAGTCAAGATTTTTGACGATTGTGACAATCAAAACAAATATAAGACGACTTACGACAAGTATTTTTATGGATTTCTTACCATTGCGGCCTTATTAAACGAGGCACAGATGGCACCTTCGATAAATGAACATACAAACACGAACGTATCCTTAATACGCGGAGGGTGAGTTGCTGTTTTATTGTAGTTTTCAATCGATGTTGTGTCGGCGCCAACCCGGCCATCGACCCCGCGACCCGACGCGATTCCATCAAACATATTACGTATATTAAATACTAATTTACACACGGATTTCATTAGGATTCTACCGGTGGAAGGACCTCTTGTGAGTCGGCACGGGCGGGTGCCACCACCCTGTCTATCTCAGACGTGAAGCAGTAATGCGTTTCGGTTTGAAGGGTAGGGTAGTGTTGTAACTATACTGAAACCTTGGAACTTATATATCAAGGTAGGTGGCGGCATTTACGTTGTAGATGTGTATGGGCTCCGGTAACCACTTAACACCAAGTGGACGGTGCACTCGTCTATCCATATGAGCAATAAAAAAAAAAGGTAGGTTTTAGCATTGAATGAGCAGTCAATTTGTTGCGATCTTAGTTTATTCGTACTGTAGCGCGCCATTCGCAGTGCAGTAACATCAACCAATACGAGCTCACATTACTTACGTGGTTTTGAATTCTTTACAATAACATTATGCATTGTATCGAGGAAGACTTAACTTTGTAAGGTGTATATTATCTAATGAGGTACATATTTAATTTAATCTTATTTATATATATGTATTTTCATATATTCTCTAACTTTCCTAATCTTTCCTAATCTTTCCCTTGCGAATCCGATCAAGTTTTTTTTTTGATTACGTAGTTTCCCAACCTTTTATTTTGCTCTGTGGCAAATGCGCAAGCCGCGCGAGCCAAAATCTAACAGAAGAAGAAGATCGGTGAGTCGGCGGCAGATTGAGAAGAATAAAGCCCATTAGAATTCATTACAAAGCGTAGGTTTTATTATTGACATGCACGTTTTCTCGTTAAAGTATATTATAATCTGCTTATATATTGGAATGTTTGTGATTTTCCCTCCATTTTTTTACCGCCTCGTGGCAATGCACCGCGTATAACGTCAATTACTAATGATTCAATTCTGTACTAAATATGATAGTTTTACTAAATGTTTTAAGGGATTCAAATTTGCTAATGCCTTAGCATTTTCTCTTGGGTAAGCGATTACTACTTTTTTGATTAACCAAAAGGAAAATATGCCACGAGTGGAAGCCAAATATAACAGTACTCCATTACGAAAACATATATTATCACACTAATTTGGAGTATTCAATCACACGCCCTGTAACTAGTGTTGCGACACGCTGGGATTCAAATACACAATAGATACCCGTTTATCTAAATAAATATGTATCTAATATGACGTCGTTTCTACTTACGATGATGGAACAGTATCGAGTATTAAAAAATAATACATTTGCGTAGAGACTATATTCAGCCAACACGGGGAAGGTCTTACATTTCTGCTGCGATATTCGGACCTCGGTAGGGTTAACTAGGGTTGCATCTTTCGATATTCACACCGGTCGTATCTTTAATTAGACCACGAACACTCCGTATTTTAAAAAAGAGAGAGACGTATCGCTTTTTTGTTTATTTTATTGCTTAGATAGATAAACGAGGTAGAGGAAGAGATAGATTAGAAATAGAGGAAGAGGTAGACTTAAGAGGGAGTGAGCGAAGAAATGCTGTATGACAGAGGTGTATGGAAGGAGAAAACATGTTGCGCCGATCCTAGGTGACTGAGAGAAGGGCAGGAGAATGATGTATGAGATAGGTAAACGATCTCACGGCTGACCTGCTGTTAAGTGGTTACCGCAGCCCGTAGACATCAACAACGTAAATACTGTTACCCACCTTGAGACGTGAGGAGAGAAAACCAATGCGGGAGCATGAGGTTTGATTTTAGAACTCGCGTAGCTGACCTCGGCAATTTTGGTTCCGGAGGGATTACACATGTTCCATCATGCTTATGAATTAGGTATTGTTTTTTTTGTTTCACTGAAATCCTACTTTCTCTGAACTTTTAGTAGTTAATCAACAACCAAAGACTAGAGACTATATATATATAGACTAAATATAAGACTATACTAAAGATATAAATCCATAGACAAAATTATTAATCAATCAACATTCAATTCCTACCAACCATGGATCTATGGTGATATGGTAAGAATTCTAACTATTACCATATTGAAATTCGAATTATTTCGTCTAATGTAAAAGCTCCTTTATATCACACGTACAAAAACCTTTTATAATAGAAAGTAAAATTAATTATAGAACTAAATTAACGTTGTTTTTGGTATTTTAGTTCAAATAATAATTCTTAGTTAAAGAGAAATTAAAACATCATTAGATTAAGAGCATAATTTTCATTTCATTAGACCTCGAGAAAAAAAATAATTAAAGTTCTCTTAAGGATTTCAAAATTAACCTTTGTAAACTAGAAATAAGTAGGACATTCTCCCTCCCTCTCTCTTTCTTTCCCTCCCTCCCTTATTCTTTAAGATTAAAGCACATCTAGATATGTTCTAATAAAAGTATTTAAATGAATATGTTGTTGTATTGATTATTATATTCGCGGATAGTATAGAATAGTATATCTGAGGAGGATAGTATATCTGATGAAATTGGAATTTTGTAATCGTCATTAACCAAATACAGGTTTCCCGTAGCTGCGTTTATAAGTAGTATCAGATTCCGTGATAACTTAGTCGGGAATCTTTTTATTATCTAAAGGAGCATAGGACCGTATGATACCGACGTATGAGAAATGTTTTATTTTATTTATGTATTGCTTAGATGGATGGACGAGCTCACAGCCCACCTGGTGTTAAGTGGTTACCGGAGCCCTTAAACATCTAAAACGTAAATGTGCCACCCAGCTTGAGATATAAGTTCCAAGGTCTCAGTAGAGTTACGACGGCTGCCCCACCCTTCAAACCGAAATGCATTACGGCTTCACGGCAGAAATAGGCAGGGTGGTGGTACCTACCCGTGCGGACTGACAAGAGGTCCTACCACCAGTAAAATAAAACCTTACTATTGTATATGGTCATTAGCAACGTCAAGAGTATTAAAGGTCTAGATACTGTCTACCGGCTTATTAGTACCGTAACAAATACAATTGTAATAAACTTTTAAGTTCGTTTGTGTGTGCTTATCTTCACAATAGCTTGTACATATAAAGTGTACAAAGTGTTTGTTCATGTTATGAGCTTCGCCAGAGTTAGTTGAGAAGTATAAATTATATTTTTTTTAGTAAAAATATTAGAGATTTTACAATTAAATAAAGCTACGCGAATGAAGGTCGCTACGAGTCTAGGTCCGAGATTAAATCAAAGTTTTACTAGAACAATGCTTACTTTACCTTCAGACCAGACCGACCGATTTATTGTTTGGTGTCAAAAAAAGAAGAAAAGTGATACTTCACCGTGTCAAAATAGGAGTTAAGGAATTAAAGTGACAAATGGGTTGTTAAGTTGTTATGGCATCCAGATTCCACCTTCTTCTTCTTCTTTTTCTCCACCTTATCCCACTAAGTGGGGTTGGCTAAGCTAATTTTTCTCTTCCATTCTCTTCTATCAGCCGTCATCTTAACACTCACTCCTCTCTCTCTCTCTCTCTCTCATATCGTCATTCACGCATTCCATCCATGTCTTCTTCGGTCGACTTCTTTCCCCTCTACCTTGCATTGCTGCAAGATAGAACTGTCTTAACCTCTCTGTCTTGATACTGGAATTTCTATTGTTATACATGCTAAGATACATCGACAGCGTTTCTGCGGTAGCTTGAATTGACCAAGGTCGCTAATACCAGACAGATTATTATGTAAGATGGTCTGGTTTAGTAATTGGTTGTGCCCTAAATCTTGAGGATTCTAGCTTATAACCTATTGTTGCCAAGGGACATTGGACCCAAGCGTATTTCTATAAACATTTTATTATTATTACTAATATGTGTGGTCGAGCTTACGGGCCACCTCGTGTTAAGTGGTAATCGGAGCCTTTAGACATCAACAAAGTAAATGCAGCCACCACACTTGAGTCATGCGTTCTCTTTCTCAATTTTATAGTATTTTATAGGCTGCCTTGTCCTTCAAAATGAAACGCGTTACTGCTTCACGGCAGAAATAGGTAGAGTGGGTAGTACCTACCCGTGTGGGCTCACAAGACTGCCCCACCATCAGTAAATTAAACATTGACTGACTGGCTACATACACTGTTGTCGCTAGGAACAAAGGCAATAAAAAAAAAAAAAAGAACAGGAACTATTTTTATCTCAATACCATCACTATATGATGACATTCGAGTCTTAATAACGAAGTACTTTATTTGACATTTGTAGTCACAGCGGAACTTATACGTGATAAAGGAATAATAGAGAGTTGTTACAACCATATTTAATTGCCCGTATTTTTGCGGTTTCTGTTCTTACGAATTCCTACTAGAAAACAAGTTGATCTAGACTTCGAATAATAAATACCTTAGACAACCTTGCCCGGCTATCAGACGCCTGTAGCATAACAGACACGATCTAAGTTAATGTTTGACTGAATATTACATTGTTTGAAAAAAATTCTCCGAACGTAATCATTACATATCATAAAGGTCATTAATACCATAAAGATCGGACGCTTGCTATGGGTATGACGCGTGGTACGTACGGATGAGGTTTGAGTACGCAAAAGCTTTTCGAAAGGCCCGCTGGAGGGCCACTGAAGCAGAAGTAGGTCCAAGGTTGGATGTGATAACGAATATATTGGACTGGAAAAACTGGATTGATCAAACTAAGGTCCACCCGTGGCCGAAATGACTTCGATCATTATGATAGCCATAAAATATTTTTGTTTAACGTTTCGATAGATAAAACTAAAGAGTGTTAAACTACCAAGATCCCCTCATTCAATATGTCCTGAGCATCCACCCTAGTGCCTGTCAGAACTAGTGGAAACATGATCGAGCGAATTGATAAGTCGAACTGACCAAATATTATAAGGGCGGTGCGTTTGTTTCGTACCCCTCAATTATCACAATAGTATTGGAAAAGGCGAACGGCTTACGGCAGGCGAATCCATCCCCTAGGAGGCGGTCGGCGCATGCGCGGCGCCACGACACCCGCCGCAGTACAAATCCAAGACTCGTAGTCAGCGCACGTAGCAACGCCTACGAACCCGTAGCGGCGCCGTAGCTCGTAGCACCCTCTAATGACTTACAACACTTCAAGTGCTAAAGTGATTTGAAAGTGAACATTACAGTGTAGGTAATAAAGGGAGGCAACGACATTTTGTGCTTTTCCGTTTGGGATAAGTTTCGATGAAGTAATAATATAAGGAACACGAATAACGGCCGTAACAAAGTTCCCTTTGTTTGTTGTGTGGCTCTGTTTGCTTCGGGATTTTCGGCGAATTTAAGTAATTTCGTAACAAGGTAAGTTGGATATTCGATGTTAAATCTCTCATTGTTGATTAACGCGAACGTTTGATTCGTTGTAATCGAACAAGGCGACCGTAGCTCGATTACAGTTTGTTACGAAAAGCATTGGTAGCAAACAACTTTGTTTATTTAATATCATTATTATTATTAACATTGAAACTGCTGCAAATAGCTTAGGTAGGTTTTTTGAATTGGTATCAAAGTAAATACCTTCGATTCGGGAAACATCTGATGCGACAAACATCTTTGAGACAGGTACATACAAGCAGTAAGTGATAAATGAGTGAGCAATGAGTTAGAACAATAATTGGAAGATTGAAAAAAAAACTTATAGAAATTTAATTGTATGTATGCAGTACACAATATAATTATAAGCAAACTAGCTATACCCGTCCGCTTCGCTGGGCATTTAAAATTAACATTATTATAATATTTATTGTCATTATTATTAAGGAGTCCAACACTCATATAAATATTAGCCTATCCATTAAGTACATGTATTTTCTAGATGGATACCAAGTTTCAAGTCTATCGGATGCATGGTTCAGTAGTTATAACGGAACACCCGTAAAAACTACTGCGGATTTATATATTAGGATTGATGTTCAAGAAAATGCATTGAATGTTCTTTTTTGAATATTCCTAAACTTATTTAGAGATATTTGCAGAACTCTTTTATCACTTTCGGATGATAAGCAACACATTTTAATAAAACTAAAAGTTCTGAAGCATTGTGTAACGCCCTGTGCGTAACTGAACATCAGAGCGTGACGTCACAAGACTCAATTGAACATTTAAGGCGAACGAAAGAAGAAAACAAGAGCGTTTAGATTTTTTTTGCTCTACTATTTTTATATTTAAAATTTAAGATTTGTTTTTGAACTAGCAGATTTCATTGAGGCAAAGAAACTTCAGAGTGAACTGATCATGTGCTTAACTCTTATTAGTCATACGTACGTACGTAATATGGAGAGTATTCGCGAATTTTGCAAAGAAAACGAACGAAGGAATATCTAGATAGAGCGTTAACAAGTAAATAACACATTTTTTTATTTTGTTGTTATTGCTTAGATGGGTGGACGAGCCCACAGCCCACCTGGTGTTAAGTGGTTACTGGAGCCCATAGACATCTACAACGTAAATGCGCCACTCACCTTGAGATATAAGTTCTAAGATCTCAGCATAGTTACAACGGCTGCCCCACCTTCCAAACCGCATTACTGCTTCACGGTAGAAATAGGCAGGGTGATGGTAACCACCCGCGCGGTCTCCTAAGAGATTCACCTATTTAAAATATTACGATAACTAAATTTGCATAAAAAATAGTAGTTTCTCATCTTTCGAACACAATTCATGCTGAATGCGATTCGTTAAGTAAATCAGAGAGTAATCGGTGTGTTAGGGAAAAAATAAACAATGAATAATTAAAGTAAAAAGGGCTCATATAAAAAATAATTAAGTTAAGCGGCTGTACAATCAAAATATGGCAAGCACAGTTAAAAAGAAACTGAATATTTTCTTGTGCTTGTGGATGCGTTTACGTCATGCCTGTTATTATTAATAACTAGCTGACCCGGCAGACTTCGTAGTGCCTCAACCGATAAATAAAAGACCTAAACTTTTGTATAAAATAAAATTAAAACAAACAAAAGGAATCCGTCCGACGGGGGACAAACCTAAGGAAAAACAAAATTGTTATTTTTATTTAATTCCGAGCATTTTCATATTTATCTACCTTTTAAACCTTCTCTGGACTTCCACAAATAATTCAAGATCAAAATTAGCCAAATCGGTCCAGCCGTTCTCGAGTTTTAGCGAGACTAACGAACAGCAATTCATTTTTATACATATATAGATAAGTCTGTTCAATTGATTGTAATCGAATGAAATTGTTATTATTGAATATGTAATAATGGGTATTATTATAAATTTAGTCTACGATAATTGTGTGATTTGATAGGGATTTTTTTTTCATACGTAAACCAAACAGGTGTATCTTTCATCAAATGGAATTCTAATATTTAATTTACCGTTTTTTTTTACATCTAGATTTAAAGGTAGCGGTTATTGTAATGCCAATAACATTTGAAACTGGTGATAAAATAATCAAGATATTAAGGATCATATCACATTCACACATATGGTTTAGTGATGGATTTTGCCCACAAGGGAATGGTGTGGTGAAGTGGAATACAAATTCAATTACGTATTTTCACTGTGGATCTCGTGAATCTAGAAGAGAATGAGACCAAATTTACAATTACATTTCGCAAACAATGATATAATATCTATACTAATATATAAATCTACAGTGGTTTTTACGGATGTTCCGTTATAACTACTGAACCATGCGTCCGATTGACTTGAAACTTGGTATCCGTGTAGAAAATACATGTACTTAATGGATAGGCTAATATTTATATGAGTGTTGGACTTCCTATACCAGTTACGGGGGCATTAATGATGAGACTTTTTGTGGGGATGAGAAATAATGATGTTAATTTTCAATGCCCAGCGAAGCGGAAGGGTAGAGCTAGTTTTATTATAAAACATTTATCGGTATTTTTTCGATAGGATGTAATCACACGTCCAAGCTTACGCATACACTCCGATGAATCACATAGAAGATTAAGTAGGAAATAAAATATTCATAAAACAAGGGTGACATAGAATTCGTTCTCATCGCATCAGATGAGTCACACAGCGAAAGGACCCTAACGAATCCAATATGAGGTAAAGCGGGGGAGGCCTGTCCCCCATGGGAGCCGCTGATTTCTATAATTAGTTTGAACAGTCCCCACACTATGCAGCTGTTGGGGTGGATCTGGGAACACGCTCACGTCATTAATGCGGTCGTGGTGTGGATAAAAACGTTGTTGCTGTTGCGAATTTAATTCGCATGTAAAGAAAAACCTTTATTATTTAACACGTTTACTGGTGGTAGGACCTCTTGTGAGTCCACGCGGGTACCACCGCCTTGCCTATTTCTGCCGTGAAGCAGTAATGCGTTTCGGTTTGAAGGGTGGGACAGCCGTTGTAATTATACTTGAGACCTTAGAACTTATATGTCAAGGTGGGTGACGCATTTAGGTCGTAGATGTCTATGGGCTCCAGTAACCACTTAACACCAGGCGGGCTGTGAGCTCGTCCCCCCTTCTAAGCAATAAAAAAAAAGCAACATCAACTTTCCGACTGTCCATCTCCCGTGCAATTCGTTAACGATAATTCACACTAATTCTTTTAAGTCTGTTAAAACTACAATTATATCTTGCACAGTGCTTGATGAATGTGTTGCCCAAACATCGACGCAAGACAATTTACTAAGTTTGATTTGACTAAGTAATGTGATTCAAAGAGAGAACTTTGCCAGCGATTTAGAGTAAGTTTCGCCCTATCAATAGTATTGGATTTAGTTGACAAGTTTGTCAACTAATGACGATTCTTTGACAGAGCGAAGCCGTGCATCACGTACAGACAAAAGCTTTTTCTTTATAAAGCACATGATCAAGCTTCCGTTAAGAACCTTGTTTATGTTTTTCTATAAATTACAAGAGATTTGTTTCATTAAATTCCTTTTCATGTGTATTCGAATCTTATTTGAATTTCGATCGAACAATACCCCTTTGCCAAGGAGATTGATTGTGAAATGCTGTATCATTCTAACTCTTTCCTCTACACTAGTCTACTCAATAAGAGAGAAAGAGACAGAGCCATCGTTAAAAACTTAACTTTTTAAATATTTAAACAGTTGTTAGAATTACAGGGCTTACAAATGCCTATATAGGATGCATTATTTATCGAAAGACACTACCATGAATTTTTCCAATTAGCTAAGACTTTGTGAAATTAAATAGTCGTATCTTCATATCTAACATAAGAGAAACAGTGACGTATTACCCAAAATATAGCGTCTAAATTAACATTATCTCGCTCAGCACTCAGCACACATTTTCATTAGAATCACCGCGGTCACCGGCCTTTATAATCGTTTCAAAGCTTTGCAGCTGAAATAACACCGCCTTATAAGTCGGCAGCAAGGTCGGACGGTCCGTTGTCGCTCTCTTTAAATATTTAAAATAATAATTACAGGTTGATTAATTAATTACAAGCGGATTTCGGACACTTATTTTTTATTTTCTTATTTATTGCGTAGATGAGTGAACAAGCTCACAGCCCACCTGGTGTTAAATGGTTACCGGAGCCCATAGACATCTACAACGTAAATGCGCCACCCACCTTGGGATATAAGTTCTAAGGTCTCAGTGTAGTTACAACGGCTGCCCCGCCCTTCAAAACGAAACGCATTACTGCTTCACGGCAGAAATAGGCAGTGTGGTGGTACCTAGCCGTGCAGACTCTCAAGAGGTCCTACCACCTGTAAACTTTACTTTGATATGTACCACTTTACTATGATAACGTGATAGTTACATATGTTCTGTTTAAAATACCTTTTTTTTAATCCATACCTAAGCTGATAGCCTTGAGAGGCGATTTCAGCGTAACCTTAACTAGTAGATGAGCTCACGGGGCTTAAACCTGACGACGTTGCTAACACGAACCCTAGCAAGAGCCGTGCTTCGCAGAATCTATCACCGGGTCGGAAACGCGACCCACTGAGAAGATCCGGCGAGAAACTCAGTGGGCTGTGTCTGTGGGCTAATTTACTCGCCGAGCCCTTTGCCACAAGCGACGGGTTCGACGAGAACGATGACCGGTGCTTGAGGTACCTAAAAGCATCGTTAATGGATCGGGAGGATCCGAAATGACGTGTTAAAATACCGATATTTAGATGAAGATATTATTAATTAATTGTATTGTTAAAGGTATATTCACCTAGTTCGGTTCAGTGGGCATTGACGAATAGCAGCAGTTTATCTGTTTGCGTTGACTATAGGTGATAGCTAGGCAGCAAAATAGGGCACCGCTACTATGGATAATGAGTTAAAAGTCTGTCTCGAACCGGAATGAATATATTTTTTTTTGCCTAGATGGGTGGACGAGCTCACGGCCCACCTGGTGTTAAGTGGTTACTGGAGCCCATAGACATCTACGACGTAAATGCGCCACCCACCTCGAAATATGAGTTCTAAGGTCTCAGTATAGTTACAACGACTGCCCCATTCTTCAAACCGAAACGCATTACTGCTTCACGGCAGAAATAGGCAGGGCGGTGGTACCTATCCGCGCGGACTTACAAGACGTGGTCCTACCACCATTAATTACGCAAATTATAATTTTGCGGGTTTGATTTTTATTAGACGATGTTATTCCTTCACCGTGGAAGTCAATCGTGAACATTTGTCGAGTACGTATTTCATTAGAAAAATTGGTACCCGCCTGGGATTCGAACACCGGTGAATCGCTCAACACGAATGCACCGGACGTCTTTATTCTTTAGGCCACGACGACTTCGAAGTCTTCGGAAATCGAAGGAAGGGATTGCAATGACTACCGGTGTGGGATCCTAAAACGCCTGTGCCCTATCATCGAAATTGCGCAACTTATTAAATTTTCACGTTCCTCTTTGTTACACGACACTATTATTTGTTTACTGTGAAACTCGATCGTAAATAGACAAAGGTTTTTTATTTGTAAAATTTATATTCGGCTGCGGCCTTGGTGGGATACAACGCATCGCTCGATACGAATACACCATTATCCTAAAATAAATGGCAGGAATCATTCGAAAAACATATTAAAAAAAAATGTGTGCGTGTACTAGTGTACACACGTAAGAAGTGAAACTTGTTTATGGCCTTATTTTTCGAAAAATGATCTACATGCAACTTTCTAGAAATTGGTTAAATAAAGTTAAATTAGATAAAGTTTAAACAAAAGGATTTTATTATCATAGACATGAATACAAAAAAGTTAAATTAGATAAAGTTTAAACAAAAGGATTTTATTATCATAGACATGAATACAAAACAGATGGCGCGTAACGGAAAAAAGTGACGCGTAACCGAAAAATGTGACGGTAAATTTTTTTCCAACGCCGATAAGGAAGTTTCACTTCAAAAATATATTCTAAAACGGTATGAAATTGTATAAAATTTCAATTGCAAATTCATGTTGCAGGTGTAACTGCGCTAAGTATTACTAGACGATGACCGAGCTTGGCTTAGTTTTTTTTTTTATAACGCCATCTTGTTATGTCTTTAAAGCGGTTAGTTGCCCTCAATTAAGAAAAATAGTATTATTATTCGCCAATAGATGTCGGGAAGACTTGATTATTGAAAACACGAATAAAACAACATTTTCTGAAAATAAATCGTAGTTAGATCGATTTATCGCTCCCGAAGTCCCCTGTATACTAAATTTTATGAAAATCGTTGGAGCCGTTTCCGAGAATATACAAGAATTGCTCGTTTAAAGGTATAAGATTAAATTACTAAATTTGTGAAAATCTCTTAATAAAATGAAACGACATTTCTCCCCTGTATTTAACACACGTCGTTGGACTTGTGCATACAGGTTCGAAAGGGGATTTAGTGAATCAATTCGTGGCAGGTCTACTGTGAAATTGAAAATGAAGATCTAATAAGTTTTACGTATCGCAATTTGTAGCTTCGACTGTTTATAGCTAGCGGGGAAATGCTTTCGGCGTGAGCGCGTAGGGATAGGACTTCAATATTACATTATTATACGTACTAGAGGTCCCGCAGTAGTCGAAATTCGACTATAATTCATTGGAATTGTAAGTTTGTACACTATTATGATTGTATTTTATACTTCTATAATCACAAATTTCGTCAAGGCTACTCTATAAAAAAATATTAATAAAGACAAACAATATTTAATCTATTCTCAATTTGACAACAGGCGTCAAGAACAAAAGTTTGACAATAAATAAATAGTATGAATGTATGAATGCGTGTTGCGTCAAATACATGGTATGTAGTGTGTGTAATGTTTTCTTTATTGATTTAAAGTATCTTTTATGCATTATTTAAAAAAAAATTAGCATTGTGCACTTCTTCTCTATATTCTCTATAAGTGTGGAAAATTTCATACTCCTCCGTCCGCGCAACTTTCGTAAAAAGGGATACAAAGTTTTTGCTTCACGTATTAATATATAGATTATCTCGGAATTAAAGACCATTATAAAACATTTCAAATTGTGGTTGATCTAATAAACCATATAACCCATGTTCAATGCGGTTTTATTAGGCTTTTTTTGTTAATTATCAATCTAAAATATAATTTACTGTTCAATAATTTAGACTGTAAGACAAATATATAACTTTTTTTTTATTGCCCTTGTAGGCAGACGAGCATACGGCCCACCTGATGGTGAGTGGTTACTGGAGCCCATAGACATCACGCAAATGCGCCACCCACCTTGAGATATAAGTTCTAAGGTCTCAAGTATAGTTACAACGGCTGCCCCGCCCTTCAAACCGAAACGCATTACTGCTTCACGGCAGAAATAGGCGGGGCGGTGGTACCCACCCGCGCGGATTCACAAGAGGTCCTACCACCAGTATACCAGTTCAACGAACGAACAATTCTCATCGACGTTCACTCAGAGACCACCCCACTAAGACGGCAAATCCGAAAACGGACCTTCGGTAATGACCGAATTCCATGACCCAACTAAAATGTATAACAGTTTGGCGTGTAAGACCCGCTGTGCCGCGCGTCCAATCCACGAGCGATCATCGCAAGTTGATATCGAATTAATTCAACTCGATACCGTTCAAATATGACCTTTATGTTGTACTACGCAGAGTCTGATTTCGTTATCATTCAAGCTTCGTTTCGTTGTGTAATACTGAATGATTGAACGCACGCAATTAAAACGTTATTCGCTGCTTGTTAGATTATTGAATTCTGACTTCTGTTGTTGTTATGTTAAATGTTGATTTAGTGCTGAATTAAATTTAATAATTGAATAGTTATTAAATTTAATTAAGATCTGGGTTAAGTATGATAGATTCGATTATTGAGATGGTCGCTGACAGAAAGATGTAGAAGAAATATATTGGGTAATTGGGTCAAAGGAAGAAGTATTTGGGTAAATGAAATACGCTATCTCAATTTTCATACATACTACTTTCACTTGAAGTTTTAGGTTACATACTTAGTCACTTCGAAGATTTTTATTTTTTTATTGCTTAGATGGGTGGACGAGCTCACAGCCCACCTGGTGTTAAGTGGTTACTGGAGCCCATAGACATCTACAACGTAAATGCTCCACCCACCTTGAAAAATATTTGTGATGCTCACGTTTCGCAAAATATTTGAAGATGATGCCACAATTGATACGGGTGCCTGCTTTTATGACCACCTGCCTATCTGATCATACTAACCATAGAGTTTTTTCCAAATATAGAGAACGGTCTTTTTAAAAGAATTGAAGTTTTCTTGCATTTGTTTTAATAAAATTGAAACCCGTACAAAAATTAATTTGCCTTGAAATATTACGAAGTCTTTGGGCTCCGGTAATTGCTTAACATCAATTGGGTTGTGAGCTCGTTCACTCACTTACACAACAACAAACAAAAAGATAACCGTAATAATGTATGAAATTAATTAAATTACAATACAATGCCGCATCATTTATACACTATATGGAATGTAATAGATAATATATTATGTAATGAATTATGTAAAATCTCTAAAAGAGAATGTACATATGTGTGTATGTATGCTCAACTAGAATTATGTTACATAGTTTCTGAATTCTGAGTCGTCTTATGGCTTTTATGTTTTAATATTATATAAAATTGATTTAATATAAAATTTTGTTGCGGGCGTAGCTTTAGTATTTTATAAATAAAATATCAATCACAAAGACAGACTCTTCATTTTTCAAATGCCTTTGAAGATTATTGTGGCTTTAGGTATTGCTGTACCTATATGTTATGTGCAATAATAATAATAATAAATAAATAATAAACCCTTTTTTATTTCTGGTAAATTTACCTAACTTAAAATCTATCTATGTGTTAGCTTTTTTTTTTTTATTTAGTGGTTTTAAATATTACATAATTTTTAATATAGTTTTTATCACTTACTTAATATGTGCTGTGCTAATAAAATTAATTAATTAATAAAAACTACCGGTTATATTAAAATGCAGATGAGTTCGCGATAATAACGATTAGGAATTATGATTTTCCGTGAGAGATTTGGTCACAGTCAAAGGTTCCGGCGCTGTCGTATAAATGTCCTTAAATATTACGAGTACAAGTCGCATTACGCGTAATCAAATATAAGCTTGATGTTGGCAGACTCTCAAACGATCTTAAACATAAATGATAAGGTTTATCAATTGTACTATTTTGCCCTAAAAACCCAAGCAGGTTAAAAAATAAATGATTATCGTTTTTTTTTTTGTAGTGCTTGCTATTTGATTGTGTTTTTTTAGGTTTTAAAATAACCGTAGATTGGGGGTAATCGATCGGGGGGCCCTTTCCAAATCCAACACAAATTTTCAATGATTTTTCTTAGGGTAATACCATTAAAATTTAAATTAAAATGGTTCCGGGGGCTTACATTTTTTTAACGATAAATAGCTAGTTACAAAATATAGAAAAAAAAACTGAAAAAACTAGTTTGATCCGATTCACCTTGGTTTTGGGGTGAATCAAGTTACGTATGGGCACAATAGAGTTTTTCGATAGGGCTGGCACTGTTTATTTGTTAGGTAGGTACCTAGCTTTAGGTAATTTACTTTTTAATATACTTAATGAGTGACAAAACTTTGATGACCAAATTAAACTATTTAATATTCTTAAACACTAAATAAAATTAATTTTCAGTTCAACAAAGTTAAATTTAACAACTCAACAAAAGTACAGTGACATCCCAGATTTGTTCCTATCCTACCTCTAGTCTCTATTCCCCCCAATCTACAGAATATTTTTAATTAATTTCCTTTGTCAATCGAGGATTACTGTTGCCCGGTTATTTTCGGTATTATCGGCATTGGACATTCGTCATACATATTTTCGCCAACAAACATAACCATGAAAGTTAGTATGAACGAAAGCGGATTTTCCTACCTATTTGCCAGTAGCCTCAAAGCGTTTTCGGGCTTCGCCTTCGTTGGTGAAGAGCACACGTGGCACAGCTTTCGAAGATTTACTAACATCTGCCCTAGCAAGAGCAGTGCTTCGATGGAGCACTTCGGAATCGCGACCCACTGAGAAGATCCGGCGAGAAAATCAGTGGATCGTGTATAGTATGGGTTTATTTTCACGTCAAACTCTCCGATCGTCTTCTTTCGACGCGAACGTTGACCGGCGCTTGGAATGCCTGAAATCATCGAGAGTGGATCGGAAAGATCCGAAATTACTTCCGCGTGGGATGTCAATAGATTTACAATATTACAGATTAATAATTAATAACTATAATGCGCACATCCCTATTTGTTAGCGATTAGCGATTCAATCAAATCAAATCAAATTGAATCAAAATTTTTTTATTCAACATAAATGAAAGTACATACTTGTTGAACGTCAAAAGAACTACCGCCAATTCACAAGAACTAGCCTCCGTCCTGAGAAGAATTGGCAAGAAACTCAGCGGGCACATCTTTTTTTTTTTCTTTAAATATGAAATTATTATTTATTTATTTTTTAATATTATATTATTATTTTTTTAAATATGAATTTTTTACAATGAGTATTATAACGTAACAATTACTACGATATTGAAATGCCCGGAGCGAGCAACTCATTCCCACTTTGTGCAATCTTCTTCAATCGATATTGTTAGCGATACAATCGTTATAGACAAGGGTTTAATTGTGTTACTTATCATTTAAGTTTTATTTATTTATTGCATAGTTAGGTGGACTAGTTCACAGCCCACCTGGTGTTAAGTGGTTACCGGAGCTCATAGACATCTACAACGTAAATGCCGCCACCCACCTTGAGATGTGAGTTCTAAGGTCTCAGTATAGTTACAACGGCTGCCCCATTCTTCAAACCAAAACGCATTACTGCTTAGGGAGAAATAGGCAGGGTCATGGTACCTACCCGTGCGGACTCACAAGAGGTCCTACCACTAGTAGTTACGCAAATTATGATTTTGCGGGTTTGATTTTTATTACACGATGTTATTCCTTCACCGTGGATGTCAATCGTGAACATGTTAAGTACGTATTTCATAAGAAAAATTGCTCATCTTATCCTTTAGGCTACGACGACTTCAAAAAGTTAGTAAATAAGTTTATCGTTGGTTGTTCACACATCATTAAACTGTACCCTAAACTGTGATAGTTTTAATTTGTTATATAAGCCATTTATACCTTGATAATATCTATAACATATTAATACGTGAAGCAAAAATTTTGTATCTCTTTTTACGAAAATTGCGCGGACGGAGGAGTATGAAATTTTGCACACTTATAGAGAATATAGAGAAGAAGTACACAATGCTAATATTTTTTTCAAATAATGCATAAAAGATACATTAAATCAATAAAGAAAACATTACACACACTACATACATATTTGACGCACACACGCATGCATACTATTTATTGTCAAGCTTTTGTTCTTGGCGTCTGTTGTCAAATTGAGAAGAGATTAAATATTTTTTGTCTTTGTTAATATTTTTTATAGTGGTGAAATTTGTAATTATAGAAGTGTAAAATATAATCATAATAGTGTACAAACTTACAATTCCAATTAATTATTGTCGAATTTCGACTACTGCGGGACCTCTAGTCTATAACATTGCTTCAGCTTCCTCTGGTTTAGACTCGTTTGGCCGCGCCCACTAAGCTCGACACTCGATACACACGAATAATATTGCCAATAATGTCTTTCATTCGAACACTCACGAAACTCATGGTATGTTCGTATAATTTCTCGAAAAAAGGCCAATCTCTATACATGTCTATTTTCCTCCTCCTCCGTGCGTCGATAATCCTCAGTGCTGAGGGTCGTGGCCTCCTCTAATAACATTCTCCTGCATCATCTTGCGCCATTCCTGCCTGTCCTCGGCTGTGTGGATAGCAGCGTGGACTGAGGTATTGAGAGTGGAGCGTGTTTAAGCAGTTACAAAATCATATGTTTTGGTTTTAATCGAGACAAGTGGTATGTCTCAAGACGGGAACTTGAATTTACGTCTTGTAACTAAAAGGAGCAAGGCCTTACTGCGATTAAAACTCATTGACAGTGGATTGTTTTTTTTTAAATACCAAACGGGAATAATGCGAAGAGATCCCGAATAAACAGGCCACGATTTACATTACAACGAAACGAGACATTTACCAGACAGACAGCGTTTTATCTAAAGATCACTGTGGTCATTTTCATAACAACGTAAATATTAAATTTCATTGCGTCAATCAATCAATCACCTTTTGATTTTAACCGATTGTAGCATTGTAAGACTAGGTACCAGTCTATAAATTGGACTGGCTTGTATCAAACTTGAAAGTAATAATATTTTTAGACTAAAAGACGTTCGTTAATTACAATGTCTAGACAACGACTACACGATCCATATAAATGGAGTGAGATATAATTAATAACGCATGTAAAATTTAATCTCGCATTTTTTAATTGTCTTTATATTATCTCCGATGCTTCGAATACTTCGTAGTCTTCGTGGCTATGGACTAGATAACGCAAGATTAAATCGTAAAGTAATTTAAATTATGTTAAAAAAACTGAAAACTGATGAAAATACAAATTGGAGACAGACCGAAACTGCAATACATTAAGACAAATATTTTTTTTATAGAAACTAGTGACACCTAAACTTCTGAAAAGAAAACATTTATAAATCATACAAGTCTTTATTTGTTAAAGAAATTGATTAAATTTTATCAATTTGTGGTTTCTGAAAATTTACAAAATCCTTCATTAAAAATAAAATATAGTATAGGCAATATGTTACTGCCATCTACAGAAGCAATGAGAAACGAATCGAAGCGAAGCCATCTAGTGGCCGGCGCCCGTAAACATTTTTCTTGATTGCTTTTGTTGCTTATTTATACTAATTTATGTGTATTAATTATCTATGGTTGGAGATGTCAATTCTACGGCTTAGGTTATAGGAGGGGAGATTTACGTCAGAGAAATACTCGCTTTTAAAGTTAGCAGGACGAACTATACATCGACGTCGAGAATCGCTCGGATAAAGTATTTTACAGTTCCGGCGTGCGATCATTAATAAAATTCTTCGTAAATATTGTGTAGGCGCACCGGCAGTGTGTCCACACAATAGTCGGGTAGGTCGTTGACTTGCCTGCACGAACGGCCGATGTCCTATCGTGCCCTTTTCTGCATAAATAGGACCCGAACTATTAATCTTAGTGACTCAGCGGACCGCTAATGCAGTAGCGCATTACGTTACTTGAATATGTATCGAAAAACTAGTTAAGAGCGTACCATGCAAGCGAAAATCTTTTTTAATAAGTATAAAGGTACAATAAATAAATATTAATTAGTATTCTAAAATGCCCCTTAAGTCCTATTTCAAAAGAGATCGGAAGAGAGTTCGTTCGAAGCTCTCAGCGGTAAACTTTGCTCCTGACATTGCCATGTCCAAGAACTTGAGTAAAAACTTGTGTGCAGCTAAATACGTGCATAGAAATATTTACCTATTGTACATATTATGAAATGATTTTGGAACTGTCGTAATACTAATTTCTATTTTGTTTTGTTTCAGGTAAGACAATAGATCCAATTTTTTTAAAAATTAACATAAGGTTACTTGGATGTAGTATCGTCAGCTACTGTCTGCGGGCTATAAGAGTATCACCACGTCTCTTCCCTTGGGCGCTACCCGGCATATATTGGTGGTAGGACAATCCGCAAGGCTGGGTGCATGTTGAGAATTCATGTTTTTGTTGTGTTTGGTAATTTTTTTTTCATTATTGATTTTTGCATTTGTTCGTGATATATGCACATTCGACAAAATTTGCAGAAGCTATCGCCACTTCAGAGAAGGTCATTCTCATACGCCAATGAAGAAAGGTAGCGCGCGAGTAGTTCAAAGAAAAAAACAGTTGTTATGTTTTATCGAAAATCAAAACGCAGTAATGTTCATATTGCACTGTTATTAAAAAAACAGTCGGAAAAAGTGTGAATAGTTTTTGACTCAAACAAATGACTGACAATCATAACATTTATATGTCATCTATATATTAATACGTGAAGCAAAAAAAATTTACCATTCTTACAAAAATTGCGCGGACGGAGGAGTATGAAATTTCCCACAGTTATAGAGAATATAGAGAAGGAGTGCAGAATGCCAATATTTTATTATTATTATGCATAAAAATACATTGAATCAATAAAAAAAAACATTACACACACTACCATGTATTTGACACACACACACACACACGCATATAAACTCTTTTGCTTATTGTTAAAGTCTGTTGTCAAATTGAGTAAGATTAATATTGTTTGTCTTTTATATTATTTGTCTCTAATGTAAAGTCAATGACAATAAAACCATAATAATGTTTAAACATATCATTTAAATTAGTAATTATAGTCGAATTTCGACTACTCGGCGACCACTGGTTACATTAAAAACATATATCTTTTTGTGATTCGTCACCAACCTGACATTAAGCCCGGAGAATAAATAACGCGTCATCGGAGATCCCCAAAGCCTCCGGTTTCATACGAAACATGTTCGTACTCACAGCGACGGTAATGTAACCGGATTTCCGAGGCGTAATAGAAAAAAGGCGAAGCGACTTTCCCAACGAGATCTCCAACATACAATTTTATTCATCGCAGAACAAGCCAGATGTATTCAGTAAAGCAACGTACATGTAAATGTTAATGAGATTTTAGAAATGAGATTCTCACCGGCTAGCCGAAAGGGGTGCTGTATCTTTTCCACAATCAGCAGCTTAAAGAACCCGACATTATACAGGGTGTGTTACAAGTGTTCCGAAATTTACGAAACATTGAAACGTACTAGCGTAATTAATTCCACTTAGCAAATAAATACTAAAGGAAAAATTAAAAAAAATTTATAGAAAAATTACTTTTTAATTCATCATCATCATCTCTTCTTCTTCGGGGTCGTCGTACTCCCTTACGGGGGCACGGAGCGGGCCTCGGGGTAAACCCCACTACCCGGGCAGACGCTCCCTGCCACATAGGGCAGGGGTGAAATGGATGCAAGACTGGATTGGGGGGGGGTGTTCGCAGCNAATATTAAAAAAAAACCTTTATACTTTAACGAATTTAAGGTACTATTTTATATACCTTTACTGCCTGTTACCTGCCCAAGTAACCACAATCGAAACTCTATAATCGCGGGTCGTTCTTACCTGTGTTGGAGACATACACAGAGAAACTTTCAGCTTTTATAAAATAACGAAGGTCTGGCTGTCGCGGGCTCTTGCTCTACTACGTTGTAGATGTCTATGGGCTCCAGTAACCACTTAACAACAGGTGGGCTGTGAGCTCGTCCAATCATGTAAGTAATAAAAAAAAAACATAGGCTTTTTCCAATGCCTTCCACAGAATGCGGTCCTCCGCCTTCCGTATCCAACGACTTCCCGCCGTGCGCACTAAGTCGTCAGACCACCTGGTTGGAGGACGCCCCGCGGTCCTGGTACATATCATTTTAATTGTGATACTACTTAAAAATCGTTACCGAATCATATGCGATCATAATTCTAATAGTGTTATTATATTCAATGTATATTCATAGTAAAATTGGTTGAGGTGCCGGATATAATTTCGCGGGACCTCTCGCCATCTGCGTTTCGGTTATATCGCGTGTTATTTAAATACTAAAACTAATTAAAACTACAAATGTTCGTGTTGAGATTAGGAAATGCATATTGTTTTCCGTACACACTAGGGCTGTCGCTTATTCCCGTTTCGCCATCGGTAATCGACTCTACACCCTGTATATTATTCTAATCCAAACTTAACTTGGACAAGTACATATTTGTAACTAGACTGAGATCTTAGAACTTATATCTGAAGGTGGGTGGCGCATTTACGTTGTAGATGTCCATGGACTCCAGTAACCACTTAACACCAGGTGGGCTGTGAGCTCGTCCACCCAACTAAGCAATAAAAAAAAATAAAAAAAAAAAAAAAAACCCCCCCTAATGACTGTGTCGTGGTCGGTAATGTATCGAATATTCGTGTGATAACTACCGTTGTCATTAACCACGACTTCTGCAACAGATTGTATCTAGATGTCATATCGCCAATTAGAATCACACAAAAAAACCTTATTTCCATAAAATCAGCATCCAATCTCCAATTAAGCAAATAATTCAGTTCACAAATCTCTAAGACTCTGTTGATCTCTGTCAGTCGGTAATAAAGCCTGCTACAATGCCTCCCGATTTCCATGTTTCTTCGTTTTCCTCTCCTATCCTCCCTCCCGCACCTTATTTATTATTTTTATCTGACATTTTGGATACGCGATCCGGCTCAGGGCGCCACAACAAACTTGTTTCCGCGTAAAAGATTTATTTCAATGACGCCTGTCTATCAAAGTGGCCTGGCTGTCAAACTAATGTTTTAGTAATTAATATAGGTATAACGTGTTTTATACAGTACTAGCCGTACTCGTCCGCTTCGCAGCGCATTTAAAATTAACATTATTATTTATTGTAATTATTATTAAGGAGTCCAACACTCATATAAGTATTAGCCTATCCATTAGGCACATGTATTTTCTACGTGGATACCATGTTTCTAGTCAATCGGATGCATGGTTAAGTAGTTATAACGGAACATTCGTAAAAACCACTGTAGATTTATATATTAGTATAGATCCATTCCATGTCAGAATTTAAAAGACAAAATAAAAAACAAAATCCTACAAAGACGAGTGTTAATAGAGTTAGAGTGGTCGGGCCAAACTAGGCTCCTTGATAACGCAAACAGAGACATACTTAATGCAAATCACCCCCGGAATCCTGTTTAGTTACGTAACCTTTTGAATAGCATTCTTTATTAAAAAAAAATGCTATAAGTTTAGTAATATAAAAAAATTCAAAATACAAATTGAAATGAAACCGTGTTCACTTTATTCCGAATCTTTTCTACGATCGAATATATAGTTATTTAGCGTACGATGTACTCTTTTTTTTCATTGCTAGATGAGTGGTCGAGCTCACAGCCCACCTAGTGTTAAGTGGTTACTGGAGCCCATAGACATTTACGACGCCACCCACCTTGAGATATAAGTTCTAAGGTCTCAAGTATAGTTACAACGGCTGCCCCACCTTTCAAACCGAAACGCATTACTGCTTCACGGCAGAAATAGGCAGGGTGGTGGTACCTACCCGTGCGGACTCCCAAGAGGTCCTACCACCAGTAAACTCCACCAGTACTCGCACAATTACATTTATTTTTCTGAGACGTGTAAAATATATTATAATGATATTTTTCTTTTTAGTTTCGTTGCTGCATTGCGTGGATTTTATCATTCATTGTACATGCTATAGAGTACGTATCATACTTAATCTATTTGATGACAATTACATGGTGTTATGATGTAACGAATGTATTCGATCGATATCGTCTTCGTCGTCTTCAATCGATAAAGAAAACTGAACTTTATAATCAATGAAGATATTCTAAAAATATATATATAATAATAATATGTAGTTTAAAAACTTAAAAAAACATCACGGTCAAATAACAATTAATTTCATGTTTCTTTTATCCTGTGAAAACTGGTTAGGAAAATAGGACGGAAGCTATAAAATTATTGTATTGGCATCAGCCCTTGATGCGTGTGCAATTTTTCAAGTCAATCGAACGTCTTTATGCCGGTAAAAATGACGTTTTTTTTCCTACCTAAGCTGATAGATAGCCTTGAGAGGCTATTTCAGCGTAACCTTAACCAGTAGGTGAGCTCACGGTGCTCAAACCGGAGTGATGCTAACATTGACCCTAGCAAGAGCAGTGCTTCGCAGAATCTACCACCGGATCGGAAACGTGACCCACTGAGAAGATCCGGCGAGAAACTCAGTGAGCTGTGTCTGTGAGTTAATTTACTCGCAAGCGCCGCCTCGGCGAGGACGGTGACCGGTGTTTTTTTTTTTGTCAGGAGGAAATCGCCGGACTTCCGCCCTTCACTGGGGATGGAGGGCGGGGCATGTCGGAGTCGAACCGACTAAAACCTCCTGTCTCTCAACAACCAACGTCCAAACCTCGCATGAGACAAAACTCATGAAAAGGCAAAGGGGGGAAAGTGAAGCGTTTAGTGCGGAGCACATCTCTCCCATCACCCTCCCCCTCGNGAAGTCGATTTCACGCGCCGCCAGCCAGTCTTGTGTGCTCTTCGCTCTATGAGCTGGCGCCGAATCTTGTTGGAATACCCAGTGCCTGTTATTGAACATGGTATGAGAAACAGGTTCCACAAGGTTCGTCAGGACTGTATTTTGATACACAACTGCATTCGTTTTTACACCTTTCTCACAAAAATGTACGTCTGTTAAGCCCCAATAAGAAACTCCCAACCATACCATGAGCGAGGATGGAAAATGACCTCGTTGGACACGCGGAATACGGTTGCTCGCTTCTTCACTACTGTGTGCGTACACCTTATCATTTTGTTTGTTGTAGCTCTCTTCTACGGTAAAAATTTTTTCATCCGAGAAAAGAATTTCCTGATATTTTTTTCCCGCGTACCGCTTCAACAAAGCGCGGCATCTCTTCAGTCGCAGGTCCATTAGACGAGCATTCAAACGATGTCATGTTTTTCTTCGATATGCCCGAAGCCCTAAGCCTTCATTTAACACCCTTTTCACCGTCGTTCTGCTTAACCCCATCTGAAGGGCCAACAGTTTCTGCTTACGTTTGGGATTTCTTTGAATTCGCGCCTTCACAGCTTTTATCACTGCTGTGCTAGTCCTAACAGACCGAAGGCGACCACTTCTTGACCTGTCATCTACACTAGAGTCTTCATTGTATCGTTTGATGGTACGATAAACGAATCTTTTGGTTATATTCAAATTTTTCAGTATGGTAAAAATTTGAATTGGCGCGCAACCGCAACGATGCAACGCAATAACTGCAACACGGTCTTCTTTAAGCATCCACTCCATATTTAAAAATGAGTAAAATTCTAAAAGTATACATTTTTATTTTCATGAACAATTCGAAATTCGAATTCAATAAACTTTCTTGTGGCCAGCATTCTAAAAGAAAAGTTTTTACTGCGTGACAATACTTATGACCTGACTAGGTATAGTTATTTAGCGTACGATGTACTTTTTTTTTTATTTCTAGATGAGTGGTCGAGCTCACAGCCCACCTAGTGTTAAGTGGTTACTGGAGCCCATAGACATTTACGACGCCACCCACCTTGAGATATAAGTTCTAAGGTCTCAAGTATAGTTACAACGGCTGCCCCACCCTTCAAACCGAAACGCATTACTGCTTCACGGCAGAAATAGGCAGGGTGGTGGTACCTACCCGTGCGGACTCCCAAGAGGTCCTACCACCAGTAAACTCCACCAGTACTCGCACAATTACATTTATTTTACTGAGACGTGTGTAATATATTATAATGATATTTTTCTTTTTAGTTTCCTTGCTGAATTGCATGGATTTTATCATTCATTGTAAGCTATTTGATGACAATTACATAGTGTTATGATGTAACGAATGTATTCGATCGATATCGTCTTCGTCGTCTTCAATCGATAAAGAAAACTGAACTTTATAATCAATGAAGATATTCTAACAATATATATATAATAATAATATGTAGTTTAAAAACTTAAAAAAACATCACGGTCAAATAACAATTAATTTCATGTTTCTTTTATCCTGTGAAAACTGGTTAGGAATATAGGACGGAAGTTATAAAATTATTGTATTGGCATCAGTCCTTGATGCGTGTGCAATTTTTCAAGTCAATCGAACGTCTTTAAGTCGGTAAAAATGACGTATACAAAGATCACGTTACATACAAACAGATAATAATACATCGAGCTTACATAAGCGTGTTGAAAAAAGCGACTGCGTTTTTTTTTTGTAGTCTTTGTAATGAGTGGGACTATTCTAGACTAGTACAAAAAAAATGTTAAATCACTGGAAGGAGTTGGCACCTCATTAAGAAACGCAAATGGAACTTGATTAAACAGGAACATAATTAATATTAATAATGGTCGCCACTAGCCGGTTTTTTTTCCTACCTGTGCTAATAGCCTTAAGAGGCTATTTCAGCTTCACCCTAGCGTGTAGGTGAGCTCTGGGTGCTCAAACCGGAGTGTTGATAACGCTGACCCTAGCAAGAGCAGTGCTTCGCAGAATTTACCACCGGATAGGAAACGCGACCCACTGAGAACATTCGGCGAGAAACTCAGTGGGCTGTGTCTATGGGTTAATTTACTCGTCGAGCCCTTCGTCGCAAGCGACGGATTCGACGAGGACGGTGACCGGTACTTGAGGTACCTAAAAGCACCGTTAATGCGGTGTGTTAGCCGCTGTAAAGATTAGGTGATATGACGAAGGCATTAAACAATGTGGACCTGCGTTCATTCGTGTGAGTACTTGCCTACTCGCTGCACTTATTTATTCAAACGTAGACCTAATTCATCAATTCTAAATTGGCCAACCTATAGAAAACAAACACGTTTGGAACCTTTGGGTCTGCGAAGAGACTTCGGTTCCCTCTGTATTTTGTACCGAATGTTCCATGGGGAGTGCTCTGAGGAATGGTTCGAGATGATACCGGCATCTCGTTTTTACCATCGCACCGCCCGCCACCGGAGTAGAGTTCATCCATACTACCTGGAGCCACTGCGGTCATCGACAGTGCGTTTCCAGAGGTCTTTTTTGCCACGTACCATCCGGCTATGGTATGAGCTCCCCTCCACGGTGTTTCCCGAGCGCTATGACATGTCTTTCTTTAAAAGAGGCTTGTGGAGAGTATTAAGCGGTTGGCAGCGGCTTGGCTCTGCCCCTGGCAATGCTGAAGTCCATGGGCGACGGTAACCACTCACCATCAGGTGCGCCGTATGCACGTCTGCCTACAAGGGCAATAAAAAAAAACTCATAAAGCCATATAAATTACTAGCTTTTGCCCATGACTCCGTCCGCGTGAAATAGTTACTTTGGTATAATGCTAAATTTCACTCCCACTTCATTTACGTTGAAAGTGAAAATATTGTTGAATTATAGAATGTTAAGGAGCTATATTTTAAGCCCCTATTTTGAAACATAATTTTTTGGTGCTACACTTGTATTGGTCTTACCGTGATGTTATAATATAACCTATAGCCTTCCTCAAATGAGCTATCTAACACTGAAATAATTTTTCAAATCGGATCAGTAGTTCCTGAGATTAACGCGTTCAAACAAACAAACTATTCAGCTTTATAATATTAGTATAGATTATTAACGTTTATGAACCTAATGAAGCTAGTATAATTAATCTCCTATACCGTAAATAACTATTGTAACCAGCGCGCTATGAACTGAACAAAAGTATACCTCAAGGGTATTTAATGAAAACTTATTACAAAAAAGTTTCGTAATAAATAACTACAAAATAAAAAGACCCATAAAGAATCACCTTAATCCCTAGAAAACTTCTTTTAGTTTGCGAAACTAATAATTTCAAGCTTAATCCCTTCGAGATTGAAAAAAAATCCGTCAGAAAATTGTAAAGCATAAAATACATTGCCTTTGGTATAAGTCCATTCCTGCACTCTCCTGAGATGCCACGCTGTAGGAGAAATGTCTTAACTTTTACAATAAATCAATTTATTTTCCCCTAAATATTATAGCGTTCCGTAGCAAAGGAAACCCTTAAAATTTCGTCTTGTATAACAAATGACTTTTCTCCGATATTTTTACTATTGACATTTGAAAAAAAAAGCGTTTTCAAAAGGCATTCAAATTAACATGGAACATACAAAAAATATAAACTTTTAATACGCCAATACGTTTGCCTATTTGACAACTCAGCTTTGTCTCAATTATGCTTGTTTGTGAAAAATGCGTGTAATTTTTTTCTTCTTGTTTATAAATGACAATAATAATTAGGCTTCCAGACTCTTAAGCGCGTTTGAAATCAGCAAACGATGATCAGTCATTATGTCGAATGAGTCTGAATCGCTTGCTCCAAGCTGACCGCGCCCTTCCTTTTTAGGTGACGTGACGTGAAGTATTAGTTTACGAGTGCTCACGGTTAGGAGCTCAACAAAATAGACAAAACTGTAAATTAAGAATAGATACCGATACCGCTTAAGAAGAGCTGCTCTTGAGTATGGCAATGAGAATCAAAAACTGCTCTCAAAAGAAGCGGCCAACATCTCTCGGCATTAGAGCCATAATAAGATCGACTTTTCACAAAAAGTGTTAATATTTTTTATTGTTCAGACGGATGAATAAACTCCCAGCTCACCTGTAGTTAAGTGGTTATTGTAGCCCATAGACACCAACAACGATCATGCCGCCACTCACCTTGAGACAAGATTTGTGGGTCTCAGTTTTATAGCAAAACGGCTGGCCCCGTCCTAAAACCGCCATAAAACATGTGGTTTGTTCGTTTAGTTGTTGGATTTTCTCTAACCTTTGCATCATAATTGGACTGGCAAAGAGAATAATTATTGCAGCAAAATCAATAAATACAATTTGATATAATGGACTTCTCACGGTATGCCTAAGGTTTTCTTTCACTTGAAACGACTGAATTTTCTCATAACGAAACGCAAATTTGATAGGCACTCTTTGCGTAAAGTAAGTTTATATAGGTCGTAAAAGAAAATATTTTTGCGCATCAAAATAATTTTATATTTATTTGTACCTATACCCGCAAACTTACATTACATTCTTTAATCGTGTAATAAAAATGTCTTTCTAATGTTTATCGTTCGCAGATGAAAGTGTTTTTTTTCATTTTAAATTATCAGTTAAGGGTGGGTGCCTTTTACAGAATCTGACAATAAAAAGTATTTACTAAGTTTAGTATTTTCAAATAGACAACCAGACACTAAAAAAACAGAACAATTAAACAATAGTTACAACAAGCGTAGCTAATTTATATCTATATTCTCTTTAAATAAAAATGAATTGCTGTTCGTTAGTCTCGCTAAAACTCAAGAACGGCTGGACCGATTTGGCTAATTTTGGTCTTGAATTATTTGTGGAAGTCCGGAGAAGGTTTAAAAGGTAGATATAAATATGAAAATTCTCGGAATTAAATAAAAATAACAATTTTGTTTTCCCTTTGATGTGTCCCCCGTCGGACGGATTCCTTTTGTTTGTTTTAAGTTTATTTTATACAAAAGTTTAGATCTTTTATTTATCGATTGAGGCACTACGAAGTCTGCCGGTTCAGCTACTCTATATATAAAAATGAATTGCTGTTGGTTAGTCTCGCTAAAACTTGAAAACGGCTGGACCTATTTGGCTAATTTTGGTCTTGAATTATTTGTGGAAGTCCAGAGAAGGTTTAAAAGGTAGATAAATATGAAAATTCTCGGAATTAAATAAAAATAACAATTTTGTTTTCCCTTTGACGTGTCCCCCGTTGGACGGATTCCTTTTGTTTGTTTTAAGTTTATTTTATACAAAAATTTTGGTCTATTATTTATCGATTGAGGCACTACGAAGTCTGCCGGGTCAGCTAGTTTTAAATAATTAGTAGAATGAGTATTTATTTGTAGTTGTCGTGGCCTAAAGGATAAGACGTCTGGTGCATTAGTGTTGAGTGATGCACCAGTGTTCGAATCCCGCAGGCAGGTACCAATTTTTCTAATTATACTAACCAGATGTTCACGATTAACTTCCGCGGTGGAAGGAATAACATTGTGTAATAAAAATCAAACCCGCAAAATTATAATTTGTGTAAAGATTTCAACGTAATCTGAAACTGAAGGCCTCAATTTTATATCCAACCTAGATCGCATATGTACTTCGTCCCGGATGTCAATAATCACCCATGCCGACCCAATATATGATGCGAATGATGTGAGTCACTTTAACTTTAACTTTTAGTTAAACGTAAAATGTACAGTATGCTTAGTGCGATTTTTTAACGTTCTCGATAGCGTAAACTTAAACACCATTTTTTTTTTTTTTTTCTTAGATGAGTGGACGAGCTCATAGCCCACCTGGTGTTAAGTGATTACTGGAGCCCATGGACAACTACAACGTAAATACGCCACCCACCTTGAGATATAAGCTCTAAGATCTCAGTATAGCTACAACAGTAAACATTTATTTCGTTGAGTACGTAATTCATTAGAAAAAATTGTACCCGCCTGGGATTTGAACAGGTGCATC
The DNA here is from genome assembly GCF_003987935.1 of Bombyx mandarina. The sequence continues at coordinate 623,773 of NW_021011520.1, read as the reverse complement.
GCTCAACACGAATGCACCGGACGTCTTATCCCTTAGGCCACGACGACTCCAGAAATTAGTATTTACAGAAATTAGTATGCAGTTGGAACAGCGCCCCTAGCGGCAAACGCAGGCAACTTTCCAACTCCATACAAATTTTTGTTAACTTTTACGCTATCGAGAACGTTAAAAAACTCGCATTAAGCACACAGATCGCGTCATTCGTAAAACGCTCTTGAATCGTTTCAATCATGTTTTATTTATGTACGCGTTTGTAAAGAGCAATAAAACGTATTTTAATTGGTTCTAACTGCCGATGAATCGAGGTAGGCTCGCGTACGTATGAAACGTTTTCGTTAATTGGATTATTCATGTTTTCACATTGAAATAAAAGTGCGAAAATAACGAGAGAGAAGTGACACAGTAACAACAAAGTGAAATAAAATTTACCGAAATCTGTATATTAATACGTGAAGCAAAAACTTTGTATCCCTTTTTACGAATATTGCGCGGACGGAGGAGTATGAAATTTTCCACACTTATAGAGAATATAGAGAAGGAGTGCACAATGCTAATATTTTTTTGAAATAATGCATAAAAGATACATTAAATCAATAAAGAAAACATTACACACACTACATACCATGTATTTGACGCACGCACGCATGCATACTATTTAATGTCAAACTTTTGTTCTTGACGTCTGTTGTCAAATTGAGATTAAATATTGTTTGTTTTTGTTAATATTTTTTATAGTGTAGTCTTGGCGAAATTTGTGATTATAGAAGTATAAAATACAATCATAATAGTGTACAAACTTACAGTTCCAATTAATTATAGTCGAATTTCGACTACTGCGGCCCCTCTAGTTTAAATAAAACGTACAAACCTTTGAACTTGTATTTTTGTAATAGGCAGTTTTTATATCACACTAATAGAGCGAAAGAGCTGTGAGTCCACCGACCTATTAAGGGGTTACTATTATGCGGTATTTCAGGTATCACTGAACATTTCTCTGATGTATCTTTGTCCATTAGTCACAGCTGAAATTACTGACCATAAGAAATACGCCAGACGGTTTTCACAAAAGAAAAAAAAACGTAATAACAAACAAAATTAAATTTACCGAGATCCGAAAAATATAAGAATGTTCAAGGTTTTAATTAAAATAAAGGCGACTAATTACAGCTCCCAGTCATTCAGCAGTCTGAAATCGGTTCACCCATTTCCTTGAAGCCGTTAAGGGAATTTCGGTATTAGAAAGTACCTACATAAAATTACCCTAGTCGAAGACGCGACTTGCCGACTATAGATCAAAGAAGTATTATACCTTCAAATACATTATTCCATATGCCATCATAGCGTGCCGATAGTGTACCTAAACAATTTTGCCTTCGTTTTTTTTTTTCGGTTCTTCCATCTGTCATCTGTCAAACTCAAAACGTTTCGTTTTTACATAAATAAATATTTTCGCAGTACCAAAATATCATATAGTATAAGACCAGTCTTTCAATACAAAAAAATCTGTGTATTTTTCAGTAGCAAGTAAGCCGGCACCGAAGCTGTCAGGCAGCCATTAAAACGGTTGAAACAAATTCGTGCTATGCAATAATGAAACGACTTAAGAAACGTTTATAATTTTATTAAAACACTCCTAAAATTAACGTAATAAAGCCGTTTATTATGTGGCACTGGAGTAAATGAGAGGTCCTTATTTATTATGCGCTGAACTCATAAAAACTCAAACAAAGAAATGTTTGTGAGTTAATTTTAATTGGTTTCCTTTTGATGCGGGAAAAGGAAATTATGCTGTGAAGAAATAAAAAGGTTTGTTAGTAACAATGTGGTGCTTTAGAATGTGGAGTTCGAGATGGGGATGCAAACTGAAGAATACAGTTTAATTTGTGATTTCTAACTCTCTTTGAGCTAGCTATCTTTAAAATAGTAAATAAAATGAAGAACATAATTGTTTCCTTTCAAAAACCTTCTCTCTTTTTTCAAAAAGGAGACAAGAATTTGAATCTGTAAAAAAGGTAAAACGGATAATATTTTTGACCAGAAAAAGAAGGATTCATTTTGGGATACTAATTGGCTTGGTTTGGATTGGTGGGCAGCAGCGTTGTCTGAGTATAAAACCAGGGTACTGCTATCGCCAAACGACATTTACTCGCAAATAGAAGTCAATCGTTAACTGCATTATGTGTCTACATTATGGCAGAAATAGGCAACACGGCGGTGCCTATCGGTGCAAGCTCACAGTATGCCGCACAATAAGCAATCGTCAACAGTGCAATCCAGGATCCTTCGATATTTTGGACACGTATCGCGACGGCCAGCAGAGTCTATCGAGAAACGTGTTGTTCAGGGTAGGGTCAATGGTAACTTGGGGCTACAAGGCCTACAGGTAGGACCTCTTGTAAGTCCGCGCGGGTGGATACCACCACCTTGCCTATTTCTGCCGTAAAGCAGTAATGCGTTTCGGTCTGAAGGGTGGGCCAGCCGTTGTAACCATACTTGAGACCTTAGAACTGATATCTCAAGGTGGGTGGCGCATTTACGCCGTGGATGTCTATGGGCTCCAGTTACCACTTAACACCAGGTGGGCTGTGAGCTCGTCCACCCATCTAAGCAATAAAAAAAACGGCTATTTCAGCATTGCCCTAGCGTGTAGGTGAGCTCACGGGGCTCAAACCTGACGTTGTTGTTAACACAAACCCTAGCAAAACCAGTGCTTCGCAGAACCTTCCACCGGATTGGAAACGCGATCCACTGAGAAGACTCGGCGAGAGACTCAGTGGGCTGTGTCTATGGGAGGATAATGATGTAAGTGCATGCTTAATTCATATTTAATTTATACCACCTAAAACCACAGTGTTCAGCCAGAATACGTTTCCAGAGATCTTTTCTGCCTCGTAATATCCGGCTTTGGAATTGACTTCCCTTCACGGTGTTGCTTAAGTGTTGTGATATGTCTTTCTTCAAAAGAAGTTCGCGGAGAGTATTCGAGGCGTATTCAGATAGCGCATTGGTTTTTCTTTATCGTTGCTGATGTCCATGAACCGCTCACCATCAAGTCCATTCATTTAGTCATTGGTTTATTTAGTTTCAACCGGTCATATAGGTTCGTATGCTCACCTGCATTTTTTATTCTGATATCTGTATTTTTCGTCCCCTAAATTAATATAATAATAGGCATTGTAGGTACGTGCAGCCTTTCATTTCCCCAACAGAAGATTCCATTCTTCAGCTTAACTTGGAAATACCTTGCGTACTGCGGAGGAGTGTTTTTAAGAGAAGCGAAAGAAAGAAGGTGTTATTTCGAATTTTAAGAAAGCTTCACACCTACGCTTTTTCATTGATGTGTAGCTTTAGAATTCTTAATATAGCATATGTGTTAAAATATTCCAGACATGTTTATTGACGGGCGTTCTTAGCATAACGACGCATCTTTTGTGAGGTCTGATTATGTCTGTAAGTCTGATTTTCAACACTAATTAGTGTTATTGTTTACCGCGATCACAATTATTGCGCACGACTACGAGTATTAGCATCTGATCACACTAGAGATTGAGTATGGACGTTTGTCACCATAAAAATGTTGTTAGTTTGCCGATTTTAGTGCATTGAAATTTTCTGCGCATTTATACCCCTATATCTTGACAAATTGAAACACGAAAATGTTGAAAATTGAATCAAAGCATGACTGACATATTAGGTTTATCGAATCTATGATATAAAGAAATCGCCCAAACGGAAAACGAAATCAGATATAATAAATTACATCTACATTTATTTAACACGATGGCGAGTGTTTCAAGATCGCACGTTTTTTATTTAAATTAATATTACATATATCATCATAGGTACTATAATTTTGCTTGTCTCTGATGTGATATGGTCATCAGTTTCAGGGTTAAATAGCCCTTGTGCAATACTGTTGAAATATCTGTATATTAATGTTTACCTGTTGTAATGAAAACGTTGTACCCCTTTTTACGAAAATTTCGCGGACGGAGGAGTATGAAATTTCCCACACTTACAGAGAATATAGCGAAGTGCGAAGGAGTGCGGAATGTTAATATTTTTTTAAATTATGCATAAAATACATTAAGTCAATAATAGAACAATAGAACCATCAATCCAACAATAGACCCATAATAATGTTCATACTTATAATTTCAATTAATTATAGTCGAACTTCGACTACTGGGCGACCACTAGCTATTATTATTTTGTCAACCGATCTGAAGACGCGTATAATGATTCTCGTTGTGATGATATCTATGGGCCAAAGCAGTCTATATGGAGCGATAGAGAAGCAGTCGTTGAGGGAATAGATGTGCCGTAATATGAAATATTATAAAAATATTAAATACATACGAAATTTTAATTTACATTAAAATTCGAGATACATATTTGCCATTTTCTAGGAAAGCTTTTAGTAATATCATCTGCACAGATTAATATATCGTGCAGCGCATCTCCGGGTCAAGAGGCTGGCCGTGTCAAGAGGATTCAGAGCCCTGCTAAATTGTGATCCACCGCCATTCAAGATTGAGCCCTGAGGTAATTGCAATTAGAGCTGAATTAAAACGGAATCGTCGCATTCCGTTTTAATCTCCTTTCATTCATTTAACTTGGAATTCGAAATTTTTTATTTTCCATATTATTTTTTTTCTCTGTAATGGTCGTACTGTAGAAGTTGCGAGGAAATTAGAATATAATAATTAATAAGGGAGCTATCAAAGGTAATAAGAAAATAAGTTATTTACAATTTCTTTGCCGTTTGATTTCATGGACGGATTTTCGAGCCCTGGTGATTTTATCCTCTGTCAGTTACTTTTTTTACCTACCACCAGTAAAATATTAGTTTCCTCATTTTGAGTACTCCATTAATTGACACATACCGTGGCTCCCCGTAATTGAAGCGATACAATTTCTTCACATCATTCATTAATAACGTCTAATTATTTACCTCCTTGGTACTCCTTTAATCATTAAGAATCAATTTGTTACACATCATTATTTTAAGATACTGTACAAACAGGGGTATCGTCGTTCAATGGTCTGATAATCACGTCATTTCGGATCTTCCCGATCCACTAACGGTGCTTTAAGGTACCCCAAGTATCGGTCATCGTCCTCGTCGAATCTTTCTGTATCTGAGAGTTGGCGCTGAAATTTTCTTTTACCGTTAGAACATCCGAGCCAAATCGAAACGGATGAATCCTTCACGGCCAAGTCAGACCACACGATCCACCCTAAGTATGTCCTACAGTGCAAAGTTCAAAGACCCACTCTGAAACACCAATCACAAAATCCCTGTAAACGTAAAAACCTTTCCGAAATTGAAGCAACCAACGAATAAAACAAGTACGCTTCGAGAAATCTTCCGCTGGATTTTATAGAGGCTTGTAAAATCCAACGCGTATCCTGAAAGTTTAAACTGTAGTTGCGGGCGAGGGGCGCTCGCTAAAATGGAAAGTTTCGAACAAGCGTCCGCTAGTGTTCCTTGACGACACCCGGGGCCGAGTTTATTGGAACTATCGTCTTGATTTATTTGTTTTACGATTGTTTTTGAGAATCGATCGTTGTTGTAAGTGGATTGTTAAAACGCAGATAATTTAAATGAAAGAGCAAACGTTATTAGGTTTTTTGAAGGGACTATTTAAGCTACGCAAAGACGGGAAATTTGGCCTTAATTAAGCGCTAACTTCCTTGAAACAGGGGGCGAAGTCAGCGGTAGGTAGACTGCTGCTTGGCTGTGCTTCTGGCATGGCTAACGTCTACGATCTACCGTAGCCACTCACTGTGAACTGATTTATGGTATTTGATGATTATACGCCTGTCAAACGCCGCAAGCCAGAATACATGATTGTATCGTTGAGATTCATCAGCTCACTGAGTTTCTCGCCGCATCTTCTTAGTGAGTCGCGATTCCGATTCGGTGGTAGATTCTGCGTACCACTGCTCTTGCTAGGGCTAGTGTTACCAAATTCTCTCAGGTTGAGCCATGAGCTCACCTACCTGTCCGGCCGTAGCTGGAAAGCCCTTTAGGAGAAAGGTAGGGAAAAAACAGTATCGTTGAAGAAATATTATGATGGTTTTACCCTTACAAGCTCACAATGCGTCCTATCCTCATTAAAAAGTGCGGTCTCTACTATATCCAATGCATTTTTCTTTTCGAATAAAATTACCTAATTAAGGAATAAGAACAGAAAGGAATAGCGTTTTGCGATCAATAGAAACCAAATATTAGCATAGACTTTGATTGTGGAGCACGTTATGAATCAGCACAAATCGGTACAGTTGTCCCACTTAGTTTCGTCACAAAGGAATCACGAAATTCAATTTGGATGGCCGTTATACAAATGCAATTAAAACTTTCGACCTCATTCCTGAAAGTTGGCGCCGACAAAAGATACTTGCATGTCCACAATTGTCAGTCGTGTTGAGAACGAGACTTTGATTGTCTATTTAAATGTCCTTTACGAGCACTGTTAATATTTATACATCTACTTATGTAACGGCATACGCGATAGAATAGACGTCATCAGTAGCGTTCTCTGCTCGAGCGTTAAAAACCACAACACTTGGCAATTGCTTTGCAATTAAGTTATAAGGTATTGTAATTATAATTTAAAGTAAGAACCGGTGGTCCCGTTTGGAGGTGTAAGCTGCTTCGTGTATTCTCAAAAGAGAGAGAGAGACAGAGATAAAAAGAGAAAGAGAAAGACAGAGAGGGAGAGAGACATAACTACTCAATCGTTTTTTTTTAATTATCTTATTTTTTATTTTATTTTATTGCTTAGATGGGTGGACGAGCTCACAGCCCACCTGGTGTTAAGTGGTTACTGGAGCCCATAGACATCTACAACGTAAATGCGCCACCCACCTTGAGATATAAGTTCTAAGATCTCAGTATAGTTACAACGGCTACCCCACCCTTCGAACCGAAACGCATTACTGCTTCACGGCGGAAACAGGCGTGGTGGTGGTACCTACCCGTGCGGACTCCCAAGAGGTCCTACCACCAATGATTACGCAAATTATAATTTTGCGGGTTTCATTTTTATTACACGATGTTATTCCTTCACCGTGGAAGTCAATCGTGAACATTTGTTGAGTACGTATTTCATTAGAAAAATTGGTACCCGCCTGCGGGATTCGAACACCGGTGCATCGCTACATACGAATGCACCAGACGTCTTATCCTTAAGGCCACAACGACTTCAAAATTCAGGCTCATTAGTATTTAGGAGGTGGTTGGTATATTACGCAATGAACTGTCCTCACTGGATCCTCTCGATCCACTTTCGGTGCTTTAAGGTATACCAAGCTCTCGTCGAATGCGATGCGTTATATGTTTAACTTAACCCATAGACACAATCTATTGAGTTTCTCGTTGGATCTTCTTAGTGGCTCGCGATTTCGATCCGGTTGTAGATTCAGTATTGCTTTTCCTAAAGAAAATATTAGCAAATTATTTTAGGCCGAGCCCGCTCACCATTGAAGTCGTGAATAGCTCCTTGAGGCATCTGACAGATAGGTACGCAAAAAAATCTGCCTTAGTAGAGACTTTTAGACGTAGATATTGCATACCCTGAATTAGTTCTCAAATACTGAACATGCAACATTAATCCGACTTTATTTTGAATCGTGTATGCACGTATACACGTGTTGTTTTTCTTCAAAGAAGTATTGAGTGCATACACGTGTTTTTTTTCTTCAAAGAAATGTTGACATGTGTCTTTATTCCACTGACATGATTTAAATATTTTATTGTCAACATTGAAACATTTCGATTCAAAGGAATTTCTTAAATTAAATTATTAATGAACCGTGGTTCGGTCGTAACTTTGCCAAAAGGACAAACAGAACAAATCGAAACAAAAACAGTTTCCATTATTTTTCATTGAAAAGTTTATAATTGAAGGTTTTTCATAAAGCGCAATCCAGAGAGAATGGAGTGGTTTTTATTTCAATCCCCCTAATTATTAGTAGAGTATTAAATGTTAAGTCGTACTTCATTATACGTGCCTATTTCTGATTTCGGTCACACCACGGATAGTCTTAGGTTCAAGTGAAACTTCGGTAAGATTTTGCGCAACGTTGGCTGAATGGTTTAGTAATGTTGATTTTCACATTCGTAGCTTATTAGTCGAATATGTATTATATATATTTGTCTCAGGCAGGCAGTGGCTCAACTATCAGCGGGCTTTGTGGATATCGATCTCCGTCAGGTGGTTTGTGTTTCGTCAATTGTATAACCGTCGTCTTGGCCTTCAAACCCCCGAACATTTGGGTGGTTCGGAAGCGAGACAAGGGCTTTAACACTAGTCATCAATGATATTAGATCCTTTTTTTTCTGCTGTATGGCTATTAGAAGCAGTGATGCGCTTCGGCTTGAAGGATGAAAGACAGCTGTTCTAATAGAAAATTGAGAATTTAAACTCATGTCTCAGATTTAACCCTTAATTCCATGCCGGCTGTGAGCCCCTCCATTCATCTGAGCAATAACAAAAAAAACCTTACCCACATAGAGGCGAAACTCAATATATTCGACAAAGTTTAACGAAGCCTCCGCCAACCCAATTTATAATGTCCAATGCATATTAAATTACCGGACGCATCATTGAAACATATACCTACCTCACTGCACACGTATGTAGGTATGCATGGGTATGTCCGCAAACATTTTAGCGGCTCCGCGCCGGCGGTCACGTTATGGAGGGATAATTAAACCATCGCTAAAATAATACGATGTAATAAATAACACCGCCCAATTTGATGAATATAATACTGATGTTTTGAGAATAGATACATACATATAATAATATGTAGAATTGGGATCGTGGCGCTTAAAATAAAAGTATCCCACTGTTGCACTTTTATTGTTCTCTTTCAAAATCTTCTCTGTTATTATACTGGTGGTAGGACCTCTTGTGAGTCCGTGCGGGTAGGTACCACCACCCTGCCTTTTTCTGCATGAAGTTTGCGTTTCGGTTTGAAGGGTGGGGCAACCGTTGTAACTATACTGAGATCTTAGAACTTATATCTCAAGGTGGGTGGCGCATTTACGTTGTAACTATTTTTTTTGTTACAACATTTAGTTTTGGTGTTAACTATTTTTTTTATTTGTAGGTATTCCTCAAGATTGATTTTTCGATTTTGATTCTTCGTCTTAAGATGTGCTCAAACTAACTCAAGCAATTTCTCGGAATGACAAAAATCGCATATGACTCGTCTTCCATTTGTAGCAGCAAAAAAATGCGACCCTCTACTGCAAAACTTTATTGCAATCGTTTATCTGATCAAGTTTAAACTTCGTACAACATTGCTGTTGGTATTTTAGGGAAGGTTTTTGTCTGTCTGTATGAGAAGTGATGTACGTGTCGTTGCGACAAAAGGGTTTATTTCATTTGTGTAGCTTCAGTCGTAGCGAAGTGTTGGCGGGATTCACTGTCTATGGATATCTGTCATAGACAATAGAAAAGTTAAATAGGAATTGAAGAACGTCAGAAAGTTTAATGTAGATAAATAATTTTATTCCAACCATTGTACATTTTAAAATAAAATACAAATATATGTCGGCGAAGGGCTATTCCCGCTGGCATCGTCATTAGTGGCTGTAGGCTTAGTGGGCTTAATTGGGATGAAATGCGAGCACAGAACACAAATGATCAGTATGGTTGGCTTTATGAGTAGCTTAATTCAGTTTATACAATATTTTGTAATTCCATAATAATATTGTAGGAGAATACAACAGTTTAGACCGTGCAGCGGTGCACCAATCTCACTTTAACTGTCCCCAACGATCCAATTCAATACGTTTTTATGCTCAAAAATGTGTCACCCGACGACAATATAAGCCTTCCTAAAGTAAAGATGACGCCTCGATCACGCTCGAGGTAAATGCTCTGCTTTGATTGGTCGTTGCCTACGTGAATTTACAGTTCTGGTACCTTTCATTAATTTTTTTTTTTATAGAAGGTTTTAAAGCTATAGAAAAATGTAATAAATAAAATAAAATTAAGAATTATAAAAGTAATTACAACGTAAAAATAACAATATTATGCATTATGCATGTAAACAAGAATCAACTCGACTCATTGCTTCCTCTAACATATATATATTTCTAGTTTCTCGCTGAACTGTGGCACTAATTTTAGTACATAACTGTGTGTTTAGACGAAGTCTGTTTGTGAATTAATTAGGAGTTGCCGCACAAAGCTAAGCTACATCTAGTCCGCCGGCGTGTGTTAATTGAGCCGGATTACTTCATACAATGTAAGGAAATTAACTGCCTAGAAGCTGGTGAACAAAGTTTGTCGCTTGATAATAGAAGTTTTAGACGATGAAAGAAAGTTAAAATACACAAAAATGTGGTTATTATTTTGTAATTTGTTTATCCTAGAAAAAAAAAAATTCAAAACTATAAGCACTTTGTAAGAATTTTATTAAAAAAATTTAAGCGAAGTACATTTTTATTTGATTCTTCCAAAGAGCGAACAAGACAGAACGTAACCCATACAGCCTGGGGCTAGATTACCATATTTTTTACAAGACCTACTGAGTGTAACAGCCATTTTTTTAAATAATTTGGTTGTTGTATTCCTTTCGCCCCCTGTACATTCCATTTATCTTTACTCTTAGTTTCCTAGAAGAAATGCATCAAGTACGCTTTAATACACGTCTATTGTTTTGTACAAATAAACAAGAGATACAAGCTAGCTAAATACTTAATTTCAACAATACTGATTTCGAATAGACAATCTGAATTCCAACTTTAAAATCGTGTATGTATGCTTACAGTATCATAAATTCTAATACCTAATAGTAAAATTAAATCTAATGAAACAACCACAGATCCAACAACGAAACACAATACCACAGATTAAACAGTAACTGAAACCTATGATGTCAACATCAAATGACAACATTCAACAAATATTTTCCCTTGTAAATAAATTTTGTGTGTGTGCGTTTCACCCTCCATTTATTGCTTAATTTAAAGGGGTTTTAAAGCAGATAAGTACTTTTAGCGACGACCTTATTAGGCTCTGTACACAAGGGACAGTAACGAACAAGGGTTGCCAGATTCGGGTTGCGGTTGGATGGATATTTAACTATATTTATGATATTTCTTAAATCATTGTGTTCAAAAGGTAACCCACAGATACAACCTACTAAGTTTGTCGCTGAGATTAAGCGAAGCACTGCTCTTGCTGGGGCAGACGTTAGCAAGTTTTATTAGGCTGAAAAGCCCAGTGAGTTTGCACACTGACCAATTCAAAGTCCTTTCGAAAAATATTATTCATATTTCATCATTTTATCAATATGTAATTCGTATTTAAATATAATTTCTAAAAAACACAATTTATCGGAAAAAAAAATAATTGTTTTTGGGTAACATTAAAATTTTATTTTTATATTCATGTAATTCTGTGACACCGGAGAAGATATTCCACTAACAAAGTCGCACNTTGCACACTGACCAATTCAAAGTCCTTTCGAAAAATATTATTCATATTTCATCATTTTATCAATATGTAATTCGTATTTAAATATAATTTCTAAAAAACACAATTTATCGGAAAAAAAAATAATTGTTTTTGGGTAACATTAAAATTTTATTTTTATATTCATGTAATTCTGTGACACCGGAGAAGATATTCCACTAACAAAGTCGCACTAAAAATATTTTAAAACGTCATTTCAACGGATACATATATTGGATAATGAAGCTTTTAACGTCAACCCTAAAAAATACATCGCTATTTACTTTTTAAAACGCGTCCTTTTCGCGGGCCAACGAACACGGTGTTTGATTTTTTCATTTAACAGTGACTCAATCGGCCGTGGTCTCGTGTGTTAAAGAGGAGTCTCTCGTAAAAGCGTTCTGTTGTTCCGGACGGTTTCGAATCAAAATCTACCGAATATACTCTGTATTCTTATACGGTAGCTGAATATACTCTGTATTCTGTGTTGTTGTTTCGTAGACCGTTGGACTTTTTGGCGGGAACGCGAGGAGTGAAGTTGTGATTTGTTTTATTTTGTCTATTTAGTGTTTCTTCGGGCTTAAATGTGTAATAATGGTGGTTTATTAACTGTTTAATATCTGTGAAAGTGCACAAATGTGGGAAAATGAAACACAGCCGCTAGACGTAACTTCTCGGAATCCTCCAAAAAGTTCACTGACAAAATCTCAGTAAATGACCACCATTTTACTAAGATTATATTTCATCCCATATCGTCTCATCTCATTTCATTTCACTTCATTTCATGCCATGTTTCATATTAATCAACTTCATTTCACTTCATATTATCATTTTTCATAAAAATTATGAATATAATATTAAACTAAGACTTGACCTAATCCCTTTAAAAAAAGCTGAATATACTCTGTATTCTGTGTTGCTCAGAGTCGAATCGTGTAAATACATGCAACTTTGGATCGTTCGTTCTGACTTTGGAAAAGTCCGACGTGTTTCGATTGATTAACACTATGAAAAACATACCTAATTCTGTTAGTTCACACTAAACATATCTTCTGTTTCTGCCGCGAAACATTCCTCATTTGATTGGATAGTTCCTGTTACATTTTAAACAAGCATAATTATTTGGTGCTTTACATTAGTTGGGGTTTGCGTGACACGAGCCGGTTCGAAATTCAAGATCGCCGCGACTCGAAACGAGTCCTCGGCCGGAAATCCGTGAGTCACAGAAGTGAGGATTAGTTTTATTTTTCATATTTTGAATGTATACCGTCATAAATCTTTTTTTTTTTTAATTAAGCCACGTTAATTATTTGCTAGTGGTAGGGTGTATTGTAAGCCCGCACTGCCACCAAGAAGTTGAGGAGTCGAAAATGATGAATAGCTATAATGCAATTGAGATTCGGACCTCGTGACATTCTCGTGATTCTTAAGGGGGGTTTTGGTAACCCATTAATGACGGATGGGTTTAGAGTTGGCTTGCGAACATTAGCTAACAAAAAACCTGTTGAAAAACCTCTTCACGATGAAAAATTCAACATTAAATACTTTTAGGCGTCATTTCTGTAATTCACGTAATCGGCCATCTTTGAGTCAGTTGATTCAGTTAATTTCGAAAATTCGAAAATCGTAACTTATAATTAATAAAAAAGAAAGTTAAACAGAAAATTATAACAAGCGTAAAATAAACACGGGATTGCGTTTGCGGAACACTTTATCTCTCGATATCGCCCCTTTGACCACGTCCTGTGTAAATCCACTCATCAACCAAAGGAACGGTAAGGTACATTTTACTCCGAACCCCCAATTCGGTATTAACCGAGGATTTCGAAGGAAACGTCCTTTTTGAGTATCCGGAAAGAGTTTACCGTTTTACTTCAGATGCTTAAGTTCTTATGTTAATATATGAGATATGGCGTGTTTTTCTAATTGTAGTCGACCGCCATTTGTAAAACGTAATTAATGAATGACATAACTGAATGAAAGAGAGCATCACCCGTGAGCTACGTTTTGAGTATATCCATACTCGAGTGGAGACCGCGCAGCGTAATACGTAACGCTGGGACGCCCCCTGGCTAGGTGTTGCGATGACCTCCGAACTGTAGCCGGCAAGAAGTGGATGAGGAGAGCTAAAGACCGGGCTCAGTGGTGTGGATTGGGAGAGGCCTATGTCCAGCAGTGGACGACTGTGGGCTGATGATGATGATAACGATTGACACGAATGACTTTCGTGATGAAGGGATACCGCAAAAATTAATCTCGCAAAAACTATAATTTGCGCAATTACAATAGAATTCAGAGATAGATTCCGAATCTCAAAATCGGGGGCAACAATAATAGCGGAAAGGCGGTAAATTCGTTCATGCTATAAAATAATAATAAAAGACACACTATGTACGTGTTTAGATATTTTCTCAGCCATTTTTTTTTTTATTGTTTAGNGATGAAGGGATACCGCAAAAATTAATCTCGCAAAAACTATAATTTGCGCAATTACAATAGAATTCAGAGATAGATTCCGAATCTCAAAATCGGGGGCAACAATAATAGCGGAAAGGCGGTAAATTCGTTCATGCTATAAAATAATAATAAAAGACACACTATGTACGTGTTTAGATATTTTCTCAGCCATTTTTTTTTTATTGTTTAGATGAGTGAATGAGCTCACAGCTCACCTGGTGTTATTTTAAGTGGCTACTGAAACCCATAGACATTTACAACGTAAATGTCCTTTGTCCAAAAACACCTTGAGATGTAACTAAAGTCTCAGTATAGTTACAACGGATGCGCTACCCTTCAAGCCGAAACGCATTACTGCTTCACGGCAGAAATAGGCAAAGTGGTGGTACCTACCCGTGCGGACTCACAAGAAGTCCTACCACCAGTAATTACGTAAATTATAGTTTTGCGGGTTTGATTTTTATTACACGATGTTATTCCTTCACTTACATAAGTCTTACGTAATAAGCCTTAGTTCAAAGTCCTCCAGCGATTACCGTCTAGACTTGTGACGTAGTAGCGACTTAGTAAATCTAATCGATATTTATTTTAGGTTAACCAGAGCTTCGGACATGAAACACATGCGTTAATTTGTTTCGAATTCTAGAGGATTTTAAATTTTCAATATGTACACCTTTTTTAGTGCGTAGAAGGGTCAACGAACTCACGGTACACCTGGTGTAAGGCACCTTAGGCCAAAGACAACCTTGAGACACGAGTTCTAAATCTCAGTACAACGGCCACCCCACCCTTCACTGCATGAATAGGCATCTACATGCGGTGCGGATTCACAAGACGCTCTATCACAAGTAAAAAACTATATCTTCATTCTACTTCTATATGTATATATATGTTTGTGTCGTATTTTCCATAAAATTATTTATGGTTTTCTTTTATGCAAGGAATAAAAAAAAAATTATCTTCTGTTAAGCTCTTCACACTGAACCCTTTCGATACATTATTTTGCTTTAAGTATCTAATATCTATATCTAAGTTGCTGGAAGAATGTTATCCGAGTTAATCACACCTTTGTACTTACTTTTTTCTATGTAATTTTTTTAATGTCTTACACGTCTACAGTTATGCATAGACAAATAAAAAATAATCTTTAAAAAAATCAAAATGATTTACCTCGAAACTCTTGTATAAACCTGGTGGTAGGACGTCTTGTGAGCCTGCACGGGTAGGTACTACCACCCTGCCTATTTCTGCCGTGAAGCAGTAATGCGTTTCGGTTTGAAGAGCGGGGCAGCCGTTGTACTGTTAAAAGTGAGACCCTTACAACTCATGTCTCAAGGTGCGTGGCAGTGTTCGTTGTAGATGTCTATGGGCTCCGGTAACCACCTAACACCAGGTGGGCCGTGAGCTCGTCCACCCATCTAAGAAAAAAAAGGAGTATAATATCCGTAATTATGAATCAACCACGATGTAATAGCAACAGTCAGTTAAATTTATCAGTTATATTTTGATCCCCGTCTATCATTAAGTCATTAGTTCGAAGGCTAGAATCAGTCTTTCGTTTATTTGTTTTCGGTACGTTCATTTTGTAATACTTATTAGTTCTTTGTTTGTACCTAAAATACACATATATCGTCTTTTCGCATTAAAAGTGTACAATTTCCAAAAATATTCAAAATTGAGTTAATATGCGGAATCATTTGGTATCACCAGTATTTTTATCGTAAATACTGTCAAAAGAGCGTAGTTTAGTTTAGTTTTTTTTTTTTAGTATACCTATGTTTTGACTGCTATTAACAAAATTAATACATAATTTTATCTTACTTTAAAGGACAGATAATGTAACCGGTAAAAAAAATATATAATAAATGTTGCAAAGATGATTACTGTTAAAAATATCACATGTTAAACCTTTAAAACGCTCTCCTGTAATATTAGTTTTGAGATTATACAGTTTTAATGCGAGAAGACGATATCGACGCTTGAAAGGCAAACGTGACTAAGCGACAATAACTGCTTTGTACATAAATGATAGGCAATAACCATATTCGATGCGCAAAAAATATATATTTCTAGGTCTATTAAAGTCATTTCAATCCTACAGCTGGATTCGTTAAAATAGTTTTTTTTTTCAGATATTTCAATTTTAAATTAGTCTACTGTAACGCATTGTCGCTTAGTCACGTTTGCCTTTCAAGCGTCGATAGATATTATTAGCCTTTACGTCACCAAAACCCTCAAAATACATGGCCGCGTTAATCAAAACCGCAACTTGTCGGAAGTCTGGCCAAATCGCCAGCCTGTACGGCCGCTTCCTGTTTCGCCGGAACATCATCAAGCTATCGGGAATGATGTGGCTTGTCATCCTTTATAGGGTTGGGGGGCTAGGCCGCCCCACATTGTACGAGTAATGCTAAATAATAAAACACATTCCACACTCAACACGCGCTGTTTTTCTATTTCTTTTTTTTCTTTTAAATCAGTATGTTCAACGATACGATATCGTGAATTAAAAAAATGTATGATCGGAAATATGGAATTGAATTCTTAATGTATTTATAAGACATTTTTTGGCAAATCAAATACACGTGTGGACTTTTTGGCGGGAACGCGAGGAGTGAAGCTCTGTGATTTGTTTTATTTTGTCTATTTAGTGTTTCTTCAGATTTAAATGTGTAATAACGGTGGTTTATTAACTATTTAATATCTGTGAAAGTGCACAAATGTGGGAAAATGAAACAAAGCCGCTGGACGTAACTTCTCGGATCTTCCGAAAAGTCTACTGAAAAAATCTAAGTAAATGACCACAATTTTACTGAGACAATATCTCGTACCATATCATCTCATCTCATTTCATTTAATTTCATCCCAGTTGATGAATGTCTCAAAATTAATTATCTTCATTTCATTTCACTCCATATTTAATTTTTTCATAAAAATAAGACTTGACCTAAAGTTCTTAGTTACCAGGTCATAAAATCCCTTAATAAAACTGTACTATAAGAACGGGTAATTTAAATACATGTATACATACGTTTAAATATTAAAATACAATTTTTGTAACTAGACAAACATCCGTTTTTTCTACGTATGTAACCCTGGCTTGCATCTGGCCCCGTCCGTGAGAAGCTGGAATAGCCCTTTAGTTTGCCAGCTAGGGAGAAAAAAAAATCGTAATGGGGGGCGCTATCTACTGCGCCATTGGATGATAACGTTTGTCTTCTTTGCTACTCTGAGAAATTGTTTGAGATGTTCCGGCCATCTTCACGTTAGCATAGATCACATGCCATCGGAGCATGTTTATCCAACACTGCGCTCAACGTTTTCCAAAGATCCTTATTACCACGTACCATTAGGCTTTGGTATGAACTTCCCTTCACTATTTATCTATGATAAATACGACATTGTGTTTGCTGTTTCGTACCTATTACGAGTAGACTTTAATGTAGTATTGGGATCGTGGTGCGTCAAATAAAACGGATTCACTGTATTCTAGTTTTATTGTTCTCTTACCAAATCTTCTCTATTTAAAAATTAATTGACACTTTTTTACATATTGTTCACTAATTGTCCTCGCCATCTTGTTTCTTTCTCTCCCTTTCACACCATTTTCTCTCACTCACACCTTAACGTTCCGTTCTTCCCCAACCTACATACATAGCAAGGGTTTCACAAATCGACTGGTAATTTATGGACTAGATAGTGACAAAAATAACTCCTTGTAGCGGAAAAAAATACAACATCTTTCATTTTTTCCCCCAATAATAAATTTAAAGCGGCTAAAACCGGCGATCGCATCTCATCTATACTAATATATAATTCTACAGTAGTTTTTACGGATGTTCCGTTATAACTACTTGACCATGCATCCGATTGACTTGAAACTTAGTATCCATGTAGAAAATACATGTACTTAATGGATAGGCTAATGTTTATATGAGTGTTGGCCTCCCTACACCAGTTGCGGGGGCGTTAATGATGAGAATCTTTGTGGGGGTGAGAATTAATAATGTTAATTTTAAATGGCCAGCGAAGCGGACGGATACAGCTAGTAGGTACTGTAATAAAATTAATTTACTAATAAAAGAAAAAGGAAACATGTATGTAAAGTATCGCGATGCGAAAAACAAAATCGATTGGATTATTATTTCCATGTTAAGTATAGTCCCTGTCGTCGTCTAATGCCGGAATGTTGGCGCCACCGTGATCAACCCCTCGCAATCTAATATAAAGGCAGTGTTCCCCTCCACCGAAGGTTTTGATGATGCGTTGCGTGGTGTAATTTGATTTGTATTAGACGTTCTAGCTTTTTGATGAGCGATATAATTTTATGTGTATTTTACGTTTGACGCAAGAAATTCTCAAAAAAAAAAAAACATCCGAACACTGCCCTAAATCTGTTGCGAGTTGATACAACACGTGTTTATTATGAAGCTACATACTTCCGTGTTGAGTGATAACGTGCTATAGTGATCAATGATTATGTAAATAGTATGCGAGCTACATCTGATTGCGCCATGTTTTCTTTCGTCACAAAATCAATCGTTCGACATGAAATATTCCTGTAGGTATATAAAACGGGGCACGCGTCCGAGCATCGAAACACGTCATAATCGTGCAACCCACGTCTGACTTCCGATATTTGCCCAAAATAAATGTGTCCTGAAGTATTTCATTCCGATTTCTACTCTAAAACGAATGACCTTTTTATTTATTGCTTAGATTTGTAGACGAGCTTACAGCCCACCTGGCGTTAAGTACAGTAACCACTGTAGCCCATAGACATCTACTACTTAAATGCCGCCACCCACTTTGAGATTTGACTTCTAAGGTCTCAGTATAGTTACAACGACTGCCTCACCCTTCAAACCGAAACGCATTACTGCTTCACGGCAGAAATAGGCAGGGTGGTGGTATCTACCCGAGCGGACTAACAAGTGGTCCTACCACCAGTAAAGTCACCACCACGACTCAATGCTTGGAATCGTCATTTAATGTCATTGTTAAAAAGTATAGTGATTTATTATTTTGTAATTGGAACAAACACAATAAATCAACAAAATTAACTAATAATCAAGATTCACATGGTATAAATGATACTTAATAACGATTGAAGCTATCATCTTTCGAGTATCGTCACGGCAAAGAGGATTCCTTTAAGATAACTTAAAGAAATAGCAATCGGGACGTGTGCTTCTTAAGGCGCCCGTTCGAGGGAGGTCGGTGATTTCGATCGATTCGTTCATGTTTACGATCGTCTAGACCTTTTTTATCAGCACGCCCATGGGTGCTCCGGATGAAATGAATTCATGTGGACGAGTTAGAAGCTCTGATACAACTCGTGTCGATTGTTTTTTTTTGTAGGTATATCGTAGGAAGATCTTCCAGCGAGCGAGTGATATTGCTCGGTAGACCGACGGTCCGAATGTTGTTGTTCGGAATTTGTATATACGCAAGCTTATCTTGAAAATGTGGTAAGAGAGATTCAGGCATTTGTCAAATATCTTGTGTTTTATGTCTGCCGCCACTGTTACGATTGGCTGTAGGTAAATGAAAAACTTGTAGTGGTTAATGTAATTAAAATTACCGTGTTACATTCGCTCTTAAAATTATATTCAAGATTATGTGTGCAGAACATCATACGATAACAATGTCTAAAGATTTTTTTCGGACATTGGACCAAAACGAATGACCTGCAATCACCCAACTTTGCAAAATTTGGAGAGACTGTAATATTATCCACCAGACTAAAATACATCTGGTCCGCATCCTTGTCTTCTCCATTGCTCTATACAGTGCAGAGACGTGGACACTCAAAGCCGCAGGTAGGCAGAGAATCGACGCTTTTGAGATGTGGCGCTGGCGACGTATGCTACGAATACCATGGACGGCCCGCCGCACCTACATCTCTATTCTCAGGCAGTTAAAAATAGAAAAGACTCAACGTCTTTCCACAATCTGCCTACAAAGAATATTGCGGTATTTTGGTAATGTTGCACGCAGGGATACCAGCAGTTTAGAACGCCTTGTGGTGACCGTTAAAATAGGGGAAAAAAGGCCTAGGGGTAGAGGTCCCAAACGATGGTCGGACCAAGTATGTCGGTAAAAATGAATATTTAAAAAAACTAATATTAAAAAAAAAAAAAAAGACATGCCCGCTGAGTTTCTTGCCAATTCTTCTCAGGACGGAGGCTAATTCTTGTGAATTGGCGGTAGTTCTTTTGACGTTCAACAAGTATGTACTTTCATTTATGTTGAATAAAACTTTTTTGATTTGATTTGATTTGATTTGAAATAGCGGAGGAATTGGGGATACCGGTCAGCGACGCACTCCACCAAGCTACAAAACGGGATCGATGGAGACAGCTGGTTGACGGAATTTGGCGGAGTCACGATCCTCAGGAGTGAGGGACCGATCGAAGAGAGAGAGAGAGAGGACAAAAACGAAAAAATGACATTTTAAAATCGAATCCACACCGAGAACTATGCTCGCAAAATGTTATCTCAGTATTAATAACAAGTTCCTACAATGTTAAAGTAAACATGCTCCTTTAACCGCAACATCCCTAAGAAAACAATTCAGCGGAATAATCTTTACCAATGATACTCGAGAACCGAATGGCATTCGTTCAACGGAACAAAAGAAATCTGAATATCAAGACTTAGTGTGAGTTGAATTGTTTAGTGCTCTCGGGCGGGACGCGGAAACACGAACAACTGTTCCGATACAACTATTTGTTATTTCTGTTTAGTTTTTTACAGCGGCGCGTATACCTACTCTGTGATGAAATATCGGATTTATTTTAGGCCGGTCGATTTTGATTTGTTACTGTTTCAAGTGAAATATTTCAAAAGTGTAGCCGCTGAAATCTAGGTTAGATAACAATTTACGTTGTAGGTGTTTAAGGGCTCCGGTAACCGCTTAACATCATGTGCGCCGTGAGCTCGTACACATATCTAAGCAATAAAAAAGATCTACGTCTCACAGACAGCTATGTTAAATGTGCATAAAGTTGTCATTGCGACTTCACTTAACTTATCATCATTACACTTTTTTTCCGTGCTTAAGCTGATAGCCTTGAGAGGCTATGTCAGCGTAACCTGACAAGTAGGTGAGCTCACGGGGCACAAAGCTGACGACGACGACGTTGCTAACACTAATCCTAGCACGAGCAGTGCTTCGTAGAATCTACCACCGGATTGGAAAGTGAGAAGATCCGGCGAAAAACTCAGTGCGCTGTGTCTGGAGTTCGTCGCAAGCAACGGGTTCAACGAGAACGATGACCGGTGCTTGAGGTACATAAAAGCACCGTTAGTGGATCGGGAGGATCCGAAATGACTTGTCATTACACGTATGTATACACGAGGAGGGCAGCCGTCTAAGAGGGGTAGTGATGTGCGGCTTGCCACTAACGCTTGAAGTGATGACCACGGCCATTCTATCAAGAGCGAAACCGACTAGGAAGAAGAAAAAGACAACAATACTATGTATAAAATTGAAGAACGAACCCCCGCGCGTCCATTTGATTTTCCGCAGCAATAACGCCGGAAAGGTTAAATTGATAATAATGGATGGTTCCCAATAGGATTGTTTTGTAGGATTCTTAGTTTTTTGCACATATATATATTATAATGGTTCAATCTAGCTTTTATTATCATATATTTCTTTAATGTCCGATGTTTGGATTACTTTAAAAGTTTTCACTATCGACAACTCGAATTGTTTGAATTCTACATATTTTTAGAATGTTTTCAAATTAACTATATTTGTTATTATGGTATGAATAATTAACCCTGATTTAAAAGTACCGTTAAAAGTAGCCAGGGAGTAGTAGAGGGACTGCCAACACTACCCTACTGGTCAACACTACCCTAAGGACCCCCGGCCTGGGGGTTCGAGGCGAAAGTTAACTACTCTACGCTAGCCGTCACAGTACCGCAGCCCGTCACGTCTGTGTTCCGGAATACCCCCCCGCTGCGCATCTTGTGAGTCCGTACGAGTAGGGACCACCACTATGTCTTTTTTGTCGTGAATCAGTAATGCGTTTCGACTTAAACGGGGTGGTTGTTGTACTGTAAAAACTAAGACTTAAGCTTCATGTTTCCAAGTAATTAATGTGTATAGGCTCCGGTGGCCACCAGGTGGGGTGTTAGCTCGTCCATACAATGTAGCAATAAAAAATCAAATAAAAATTACCTACACTCGGAGAACATGAAAAAATACGTGTCCCTTGATTGGAACAACGTAAATTAGAACATTCTGGGTCTTTTTTTTTTCATTCTAATCTCAAAGGACTGTAATCCGCAGTTAATCGGTCACGTTTCATTACCCTGGATCTCTCGGATGATTCTGAATCGATTCTGTTGGAGTCGCCGCGAAATAATTACATCACTGAAATTTCGATACAGTGAACTTTTTTCTGAAATTTCATTCTTGATCTTCTTTAATTAAATTGATTTATATCTTTCGAAATATCGGATAGATATATTTATTAATAACATAATGATGTTGTACATTTTTAAACTGTCGAGAAGGTATGGGTTATTGTACTTTAATGTTACTCGCATATTATGAATTCCAAAATAGTGGTCAATGTTACTTTAAACTAAGCATTAATATAACTTCCAGAAACAGCTTAAATCAGAGGCTCCCAAATATTTTATGTATTGTTATGTTTTTTGTGACGTAGGCTGTACCATGATTTTCGAACTCAGGTAGTCTAGATCTTTTTTGGGCTTAGTAGTCAATGGCTCCTTCATTGGTTAGGTTAGGTAAGGATTTTACCTATAACCAACATCTGCAGATCGTCAAATCCGACATACCTCGCATGCCTCCTAGGCGCGTGGACCTCGTAGGAGGTTCGACCCCCACCCCGAAAAAAAAAAAACGTGTGGCACTCGGGAACTGCCGCGGTAAAGCTATTGCATAGCATTTTTTATCAACTTATGCAATTATAATTAGACAATGATAATTTAATATTAAAACAATAATAAAACAAGACCACGCTATATTAAACATTAACTGTCCCCTTAACACTCATAAGCTAGACCGCGCGAGAGAGAGATGGGCAGACTTTTCATGATGCGCACGTTACGCCACGCGCTTATTCACAAACATTACACAAGCACAACGTGTGAATGTGTTGAACGAGTGCTACATCGTAGGCGTAGTGGGGGTGTCAGGTTATTTTCGTTACGGAATTTCTTGATTCAGTCGCCGCGCGCTATGCAATAGCTTAAAAAAATGATTTTACCCTTATTGAATGTGTGTTTGATATTATTCTGCATATTTTACTTTTCATAGCTCCCCGTTTTGTTTTTAATTGATACGTACACCCCGCTGTTAATATTGGATCCGTGTGTGCTGTTCGATATAGTTTATATTTTCGTTATCACCGATCTAAAAATTCTCCCTTATACAATACATACGAATTCTCCGTATTTTCTATATTCCAAAATATATTTGAATTTCGCAAAAAATACACCGTAACCCTGTTGTGTAAACAGGCTGCACAAAGCGCTGCATTCCCTCTCGCCATCCACTTCACGCCCCCGATCCACTTGCGCGGCACTAGACGACGAATTTGCATCTCAATTTGAAGCGCTGCTTTCGCTTTGAGATCACAGGACGATAATATAATTTTTATCTCATAATTTTCCAGTGTTCTTTTTATTCGAATTCCTTGTTCAGAAATATTGGTTAGGGCGTCAATCAGTTAATAAGCATAAACGAAATAGCTCGTATTTGAATAGTAGCTATATTTCCAAATAAAAGCCTAAGTATCGATCAAACCCAAAACCGCTTTCTAAGGAAAACATCTAAAACTTCTTTTTTTTTCTTCTTTTTTTTATGGCTTAGATGCTCACGACTCAGTCGTATGTTTGTTTGTCTACGAAAAAACAAAGAAGTAAACTAAACCATGAAACAAATATTAGATTTTACTGTAGTACCATAGTAGTACACTGTAGTACATTTTAGTAGTACCATAACAGTGATCTAAATCACAAATAAAATGACGATTTTTGCCTGTTTCCCCTAAACTTTAAATGAGATCATAGTTTGAAGAAATTCTCTGCGTCGCGGGTCACTTTATTTGTTTTTCAACATTTCCCGACTTTGAAGAAACAACAAAACAAAATGGCGATTGTATTTTAACAACATTTATTTGCTTGAATAAATAATATTTCTGTTCCAGGTATAAAGCAGACGGAATGTTGAACGAAGGTAATTAAATGTGAATATTTATTTGAAGCATGGTAGAAAATGGTAGAATTTTAAATTTAATAATGCAACATACATAATATAATGCACGTTGTTGGTTAATAGTAAATTATTTATCTTTCTAGATTTTTGCATCTTCAAGGTGACGTTTAGTCTTTGTTAGATTAAAATAACATAATAACTATTATCCGTTATTCTCTCAAACATAAGATTGTATTTCGTAATCTCGATGGTGTTCAAAACTTAACTTCTTAACATCAAAAACTACTTGCTAATTCTAAGTATATTATACGTAACGGAATTATTTAAACAAACAAAATGATATTAGAATGGACGTAGGTTTGATGCCATGATGGTCTTAAGGATAAAACGACTAATATACTTGTATCAAGCGATACGACCTTACCCGTGTTCAAATACCGCAGGCGACTACCCATTTTTCTTGTTTACGAAAGATTTACGCGATAAAGAAACATGATTATGTAATAAAGATATGATTTAAAGTTATGATAAAACTTCATAATTACTAGTTATAGGATTAGGACTTATTGTAAGCACGCGCGAGTAGTTACCTCCGTTCTGCATGTTTACGCCGCGACGCAGTCATGCGTTTTGATTTGAAAGCCGTCACCGGTTTTATTGGTGGTAGGACCTCTTGTGAGTCCGCACGGGTAGGCACCACCGCCCTGTCTATTTCTACCGTGAAGCAGCATTGCGTTTCGGTCTGAAGGGTAAGGCAGCCGTTGTAACTATACTGAGAGGCCTTATAACTTATATCTCAAGGTGGGTGGCGCATTTACGTTGTAGATGTCTATAGACTCCGGTAACCACTTATCACCGGGTGGGCTGTGAGCTCGTCCACTCATCTAAGCAATTAAAAAAAAACAGATCATCCGGTAGTGAATGCGTTCGCTAAGCGCAGAGGCGCTTGGGCAGCTGTTAGCAAATCCCACACTTCCAAACTGAGCCTTTACCCACCCATCTGTCCCGGTGAAACTAGAAATGCTTTCGACAGTAATCTTTCCTTCCTAAAAAAAAGAAGGATTGTGTGGTGTCGTGGGACATCGGATAGGAACGAAGTTCCTTATTATAAAAATATTAATTTTAAGTTCAATTCGAGGTATAAAGAAAATAATTAGTTGGGTATACATTTTTTATTATGATTTTTTTTATTGATAAAAAAAGGACTTTACAAAGTTATCAACTTCATTTTATACACAATGATTTATAAAAAATATATAATAATAATATACAAAGAAACAGCTATTTATATGAGTAATAATAATAACCGTCATCATACCTTAGACACTGTATAGCCATCATACTAAGACTATACATAAATAATAAAAATCTTACGTTACGGACGTTTTTTCCCGGTTAGGGTACCCCTCCGCAGTTCGACCCCACTTTTTAACTTGGATGGCTTTTTTTTTTTTTTTTTTTTATTGCTTAGATTGATGGACGAGCTCACAGCCCACCTGATGTTAAGTGGTTACTGGAGCCCATAGACATCTACAACGTAAATGCGCCACCCACCTCGAGATATAAGTTCTAAGGTCTCAGTATAGTTACAACGGCTACCCCACCCTTCGAACCGAAACGCATTACTGCTTCACAGCGGAAATAGGCGGGGTGGTGGTACCTACCCGTGCGGATTCCCAAGAGGTCCTACCACCAGTGGCTGTCTTTGCATTGTTATATCTTCTTCTTCTCAGTCAGACTACGGATACGATGGACTACGATAACCACATAACAGAAACGGACGGTGTGAACTCTGGCAAGTCTGTCAAATGACCTCATTGTATTGACCATTAAGGCACAGGAATACAAAGACTAAATTCCTAGACGATTATGGGATTTCGTGTGTTCACTACCGCTCTACCACGTGGTGTTGAACAAATTTATGTCCCACTGTAACCTGTTTCGTGAAGAGACACACGGTCGATGTCTCAATTACAACAAAAAATACTATTCCTATTCCGAACACTAAACTAGGATTTCAAGGACAAGTCTTCCGAAGAGCCCGTACATTTGCACTCGGAATACTAAATAAATTTTATTAAGACGCTGTGAAACATGAGCCATGGACGTGATACAGTAATCAGCAGCCTAACTTAACTGGACCGACCAAAAAAATATACTTGTGGTGAGTTTTTAGAAATGGATGGCATGTTTTTTTTTTGCCCTTGTAGGCAGGCGAGCACACGGCTCACCCAATGGTGGGTGGTCACCGTCGCCCATGGACGTCAGCATTGACAGGGGCAGAGCCAACCTGCTGCCTACCCTTAAAAAAAGTATGCGTGTTTGGTAGTAACGACAAGGCAAGATCTTCCACCGAGCGGGTGATACTACTCAGTAGACCGACGGCCCAAATGTTGTACGGAACTCCAAATGTTGTGTGGAACTCGTATATATGAATGAATGAATGAATGATTTATTTTATTTCAGACAACAACAAGTCCATATGTGTACATAGTATCATTGAAACATACTTAAAATTAACAAAACCAATCAAATAAAAAAGATACATTTATTAAAAACAATTATCAGTTAAATACATTTCAAATATTCCATTTAACTGATACTTACTTCGAACCAACCATTATTATTATTATTATTTAGTCCGCAAGTGAACCATGGTACAATGGTTCAAGTACCGACAGTCATAACGGTCTGTTAATGCCTTCAGGATGCTTGCTGTTAGGGCTGAACCGGACCCCGCGAATCAGGGATGTGCACCTTTTCCGCATGCATATATGCAAGCTTATTTTGAAAATTCGGGCATCTCTCAAATATCTTGTATTCTATGATGGCTACTTCCACATTTGTGTTTGTGGTTGTTTGTATTAAGTATACGAGGAGTTGTGGCAAGATTTTAGTGTATACGCTGAAGGGATCACAAGTAAAATAATATTGTCGCGACAGGAAATGGTGTAAAAGTCGTAAAAAGCGTATTTCACGCTCCTCACCTTGTTTTGTGGTTATTGCGAAAACTTCCCCGCGAGGGCTGTCCATCTTGAGTTAAAATAGAATACAATATGTTCTCATAAAATCACGTCACGTGAATTTGCAAAAGAATAATGATTTTTGTTTAATCATTTTTCTGAGTTCTTACCGAAACAACGCGTTTGGAAACTAATGATTTTATGGTAAGAAAAAAAATAATTTTAATTGTATTTAATTCACTGTATTGCACTAAAATAATTGGTTTTTTTTTCTTAATTCGTTTCTCAGTTATTCTATTATTTTTGTAGGAAACATTTTAGATATATTTTTACTGGTAGACTAGCGGTTGGTAAGACCTGGACCACCCTTCCGATTATCGTTTTGAAAGCATTCACGTCTTAGTATCTATTAGCCGGTAACTACCTAACATTGAGTACGCCGTAAGCTCGGTTGAACGGCTAAGTCAATTTAAAAAAAAAAAAAAAAAAAATCCTACCTATTCACTGGTAGCCTAAGGGGCTATTCCAGCTACGCGTGAACGGGTAGGTGAGCTCACGGGCTCAACCTGAGAGAATTTGCTAACACTAGCCCTAGCAAGAGCAGTACTTCGCAGAATCTACCACCGAATCGGAATTGGGGCCCACTGAGAAGATCCGGCGAGAAACTCAGTAGGCTAAAAGTCTTTTTATTTCTAACTAAAAACTGTTTTTAATTTTACGTTACTTATGAAAATATAATACATAGAACGACATAAATGAACATTACCAAATTCAATTTTGAGTTAAGAAAACTGCAAATATTTTTTATGTTGGCAACCCTGCTTTGAGAACGTAGCCAACAGTAGCTACACATTTATATACCACGTTTGAAGTGTCACAGTTACGATATCAGGGTTTTCTCAGCCAACAATATTTTCTTTCACGGAACCCTGTTCATAATGTAAGCTCCAAAATTGTGTGGTTTTGTCAATTTCCATCGTGCTCCTAACACTTTGTTGATGTTTAATTAATAAGTTGTTGTTAGAAGTGCTTTGTTCTTAAAGGGATCGGTGTTGAAACGCTTCAGGCACTTTAGATACTTTAATGTATAATATTTTGATATAATAAATTAACATTATGTTTACTAACACGGAATCTTGACGTAATATGACAATTTTGTCAATATACATATAGGTATATTAGTGTGTTATCAACATCAGTGCTTAGTACACGATAATTATTCTTCTTTTTCTTCAACTTATCCCAATAAGGTGGGGTCGGCACAGCGAATTTTTCTCTTCCATTCTCTTCTATCAGCCGTCATCTCAACACTCACTCCTCTCTCTGTCATATCGTCATTCACACACTCCATCCATGTCTTCTTCGGTCTACCTCTTCTCCCTCTACCCGAGCACACAATAACTATTAGTTGAAATATATTATTTGGAAGCACTGAAACAACTATAAAAAATATTATTTAACTGGTTCTTGTCCCAATTTTTTGTTTTAGTAAGTGCTTAATATTTCAAATAACTAACAAAACTAACTAAAAAATGTGGTGTGGCGGCCTGAAATACATATAAAAAGAGGACTGATTAAATAAAAAATTAGATTACATAAATATAATAAAACATTACTTATATAGATAATAAATAAATAAATAAATATAGTAGACAAATATGTATAATTAAAATGTATAAACCGATTATGTTTAATATCTTGATTTAGTATGCAATTATTTACACATCCTTGTTATGACAGAAGGCGAACACACAATCGTGTAAAAATCGTGTGGTAAGGATATAGTAAGTAAGTACTTGTACGCGGTAACGATACGCGGATTCGCGGTAGTAAGTAAAATGTCTAACAATATATGCATATGTTCAGGAATTACTTCCATTTAGGCCACGACGAAGTTTCAAATTGTGGCAAATGAGTTGTTCTGCAGATCTTCGAATTAATTTTCGTTTAAAGTTTAAAGGTACTACGTAAGAGCTTTAAGTCTGGTCTATAGGTACTTAACTAGTCTTCGTCAAACAGGTATTTCGTTCAAATTTTCATCGCAAATACCTAGCAGAAAATATGCATATCTTATAATTTAAATAAGATTTTCAAATTGAAATTCGTCACTCTCTCTTCACCTCCATTATAGCTGACAATAGTAAATTGGTGAAATGGAGTCAAATAGCCACTTCTCTTAAAATGAATTGTCATTCGCCATCTCGACCAATTAGGAGGCGCTGAAATTACGTTCGTATTAAAATTGTCATTTCTATTCAGATGCTGTTATTAGGGAAGGCCCTTTTCGAATTCAAAAGGGGTCAAAATTTATGGAAATTAAGTTTCGTGATTCCTTTTACACAGATTTCAATTTCTCGAGTTTGTTAAGGGAATATCTACAGCTGTTTAAAATTGATTTATCTTATTTGATTTCACTCGTATTAAAATGGAAATCGATTGAAATACAAAGATTCGCTGTTATGCATTTTATTTACTTCAATAGGTAGTACTCAACAAATGTTCACGATTGACTTCCACGGTGAAGGAATAACATCGTGTAATAAAAATCAAACCCGCAAAATTATAATTTGTGTAATTACTGGTGGTAGGACCTCTTGTGAGTCCGCGCGGGTGGGTACCACCGCCCTGCCTATTTCTGCCGTGAAGCAGTAATTCGTTTCGGTTTGAAGGGTGGGGCAGCCGTTGTAACTATACTACAGACCTTAGAACTTATATCTCAAGGTGGGTGGCGCATTTACGTTGTGGATGTCTATGGGCTTCAGTAACCACTTAACACCAGTTGGGCTGTGAGCTAGTTCACCGATCAAAGCAATAAAAAAAAAATGAACTCGCGGCTGCTGCCCACGGACACCGCAGCTTTAAGCTGCCAAATGTCGATACAAGCACGAAAATCTCACATAACTACAGAAATAGGTTTTCTATTTTCTAAAATGAATTAATTATACAGACCGATTTACTCGTTTAAGATAGTGCTGACTTTTGTATTACATAAACTTTTGTCGAAGATAGTGTAAAATAATTCAAAGAATTGTATGCTCTTCTGGAAACTGCACGCATTGTAATTGCTTTCAATATATTTATGATGTCAAGGTTGTCAATTAAAAAATATATACATACAAAAGACATAAAATACGTAAAAAGTTGATATAATGCTGGGAAAAAACTTGAAAATTGGTGTTATTATTGTATTGCCATCATAACTAAGCCGATAATTAGCTACAAACAAAATAAAAAGTAATCATAATTATGTTCGTAATTTCGATTCCAAGATATTTCTACCAAGGTAATTTCTATATTTGAAGTTACAAAAAAAATAAATGTATATTTCAAAACACACCGGCGACCGTCCGGAGTAATAAAAAACCTTTGGTACGAATCCACCCCTTAAGGCTTAAGAAAAAAGCTTCGGATGCCACCACCCGAGACTACGTGTCATGCTTTTAACGATGGAGCCACGAAACTAGCGTTTCTATGAAAAAAATTTGAGAGTGGAAGCTAACTGATTTTTTTTAAAATATTAATATTTAATTAAATTTCATAGTTGTTCGTAGTGTAAATGTGTTATTATCATAGAATATACGGATTGATATTAAAAATTAGAGTAGTAAACTTGATCTGTGATTTTAAAATCAATCAACGCCCTATGAAAATGACTGTTCTGGGATTTATTATCTTTGAATTAAATTAATAATTACAAATTTTTAATTTATCTCGTAAAAATAAAAACACAATATAAGACTTTTTAGTAGATTGAGTCCGACTTATTTTAAATCTTCTGTATATATCCATATATAATTCTAGTGTACGTATGTATGTCACTGAACTCCTCCAAAAAGGCTGGACCGATTTAAATGAATTTTTTTGTATGCGTTTGGGTAGCGCCCTGGATGGTTTAGATTCACAAACCAGCCTGGCAGATAGTGCTATAGTCGGTATCTAGTTTATTATATCTATACTGCAAATAAACGGATAGATCGACTTGAATTAATTTTTGTTTATGCAGGACAACATCTGTCTGTGCGAGTATTCTATAAGTTTCTCCTAAAATTTGAAATTCGAATTACGGCTTTATAAAACCTTCATCGTACGTACTTTCTTGCCTTAGTGATTAGATATGTTATGACGATTCGAATTGCCGATTCGAGCCGCCAGTTTCGGGGCCCCACCGTTAATGCCGTATCGATCCGGTAGTTTGGCAGCGGTTACAGTCGGTGCCATGCGAAACACGTCATTGTCCTCGCGCCCTCGTTTGCGGGCTTGCAATACTGTTGCCGTCTGGTAAATACCTAAATAGGAACATTCTTAATACATAATATCCTTGTTCTGCATTCGTCACTTGTAATCTCGGCGTCATAGATGCTATAACACCGATGAATTAAAAAAATCTATTGTAATTGCTTCTAGTATACTTTAGATTTCGTCACGCGACTCTGAAATTGGGTTGTATGACTGCTTCGAGGCCAGACAATGTCAGGATAACAATACTAACTTAAATTACCTTAATATTCTCTAAACCCGTATTAGGTTTTTTTATTGCCATTGTAGGTAGATGAGCATACGGCTCACTTGATCGTGAGTGGTTACCGTCGCCCATGGACTTCAGCAATGCCAGGGGCAGAGCCAAGCCGCTGCCTACGCTAAAACGTTTTTAAGATTTTGATTTAATTCTACTTTACAAATTACTTAATTGAGATAATAAACTTTTTAACATCGGCTGTCATCAATCGATGATAGTAGCGAAATTCTCGCGAGATACATATGCGAAACTTAGATTCATTTTTGAGGTGGGCGGCGGCATTTGCATTCTTAGTGAACGTTCCGGAAACTACTTAACACCAGACCGTGAAAGTCGTCCGCCCAACTAAGCGTTAAAAAAAAAACACATCGCATTTCTTTTCATCGCATTTAAGGCGTATATTTTCGAACGCGTACTAGAAATGCCAGTTTAAAATGTGTTTTCTTATTTTAAGTATTATGTGTACTTGCGCAACTTTTTGTGCTGTTTAGGCTGACACATTCATGAATAAGTACTAGTAGCTAAAGGATTATTTAGGCCGGCAAGTACCATGTGTTGGAGATAAATCAAAATAACGCAACAGAGATGTTTCATAAGTTAAAACGAGACAGCAAATAGAGCATTCCAGGGAAGTATTTTTGTGAAAACAGTTTCGCATGAGTGATAACGTAATGGGGACTTCTCGTTGTCTCTTTTCCACGTATTCTACTTTCGATAACGCATCTCTTTCATTTTGTCAAGAAAACAAATTAAATAATTAACTCATTAAGTATTATTAACAAGCGTTCACCTTTTAAAGGAAACTATGTTCGTCTAGCAGTCGAAATTTCACAATGAACACAAACACCTTAAGATTTAAATTAATTTTTTGTACTACAGCTTTTCTCTTGTTTGGTCATCGACCTTTCTTTTTCTTTGAAAATCTAAAGAAAATATTTTTTTTGGCACAACTCAAGCTGGTCAAAATGTATTTAAAAAAAAATCGGTTGACAAACATCAGGAGAAAATGCCACTGAACTGTTTTCATATACAGTTTCAGCATAAAAATTTATTAATGTAATATATATTTGCATGATAAAACATTTTAGTATTTATATTAATTATTTGAGCATGTCTTAAAATCGATCTGGAATCTAGAAGACAAATTAGACGTAAATGATTAAATATTATTTAAGTTTGACGGGTTTTTGAAAATAATATAGAAAAAAATACATTTAAAAAAGTGCTAATGGTACAGTTACGGCCATTTAAAATTTATAGATGTCAAAAAATAATAATAATGGAATACTATTTTGTCTCGATTTAGTTTGTCTTCTAGACCATCAGTTATAGATTATTTCGGCATCCGTTATGTTTTACCAATAGCAAGAATATTATTTAGAATAATAAATATAATGACGTATTTATAATGTTTTACTTCATCATTTTTTTAAGTTATGACATTTTGTTAACGATGCGAAGAGTAGGTAAGTTTATTGACGCAAGAGACAAAGGTCAAACTAAGGGCGAAAGTTTGTTAGTTCTAATGATACTGCCTCTAACATCAACACCGAAGATTTTAGTAGCGGTTTTCTGAGAAGACCGTTCTGAATTGGAAAGAAGTAAATACCGCATTAATTTCACATTTATGAATCTTGTTCGTAGGACTACAAATCTATTCCTTTTTTATTCATTAACTGCATTAGATGAGCTGTTGATTACACAGTTTACCTGATAGTAGATAGCCAATAAAGATTACAAAGGGAACGCCGTCACCACACTTTAGGACATGTCGGTAAATTCTTGAAGCATCGTGGCCTAAAAGATAAGACGCCAGGTATCGAGCGATGCAAATGTACCGATGTTCGAATCCCGCAGGCACCTATTCAAATTTTTAAATGAAATACGTACTCATGTTCACGACTAACTTCTACGATCACGAAATTCACGTAATAAAAATCAAAGCCGCAGAACATATAATTTTTGTATTTACTTAATTGTAATTTGCGTAATCATTAGTGGTACGGAGTCTTGTTAACCTCCCCCCCCCCATACCACTACCGTTCCTGATTCTGTCGCGAAACAGTAATGCATTCCGGATTGAAGGGTAGAGCATCAGTTTTACTATAGAATTGAGACTTAGAACTCATATCTCAAAGTGAGTGATGGCACTAACGTGGTTTATGTCCATGGGCTCCGGTAATAACTTAACATCATGACCAAAAAAAGCAGGAATTTACATATTCCTACTGCGTTGCATTGGCTAGAAGGGTCATTAGTTCCTTTAATTATTCCTGATTAGTCAACTCAAGGCTAACGATTCCTAAGCGTCTAATCCAGTGTTTGCCAACCTTTCTTGTGCCATGTCCCACTGTAACATTTCTAAAATTTTTATGCCACCCATACATAATTTTTAACATAAAAAAATTGATTTGTTTACTTAGGAAACATAGATACATACATAATACATAACATAGGTTTTAGGAAGAAATCACTATGAAATTGTTATCAAAATACAGTAAGGAATATTTCAAAACATATCATAAAAAACTGTTCTTGGAATTCAAAATAAAATTAAGTTTCTATATTAATTTGAACGATAGCCCCCCTTTAATTATCAAATTGCCCCCTTGTGGGACGTGGGGTCCACGTTGAGAAACACCGGTCTAATCCGTCACTGTTCGTAAAAACTCTACATAAAACTACAATATAATAGGTACTACCATTGTATTGTTTTGTGCAACCATCTATTAGGCGTTGGTTGCGAATATCTACAACAAGATTATAATATGACAGAAAATCAACCTCTATTATCGCCTTCGTAACGTCAGCTAAAATAAACCGCCAAGCGAAGTCACGGCGCAAGCCTAGGTTGAGTATTTTTATTATTGAACCGTTGGCCGCACTGAGTTCATAACCGGTTTTAAAACGTCTTTCTTTGAACAATGTTTTTGGAAAAAAACACAAATCAATTCCCGTGTCAACTAAACGCGAGCCGAACTTACTTACCTAGTATAAGTAGTATAGGTCGATACAAATAATGCAGAGGCATCGTTTGCCGGTAGAGGCGGTGGCGCGGTGAAGGTGGAGGCGACATGAGCGCGGTCACGCTGCGGGCGGACGGCGCGGGCGACTCAACGCCCGGCTCCGACGTCGGCGAGCGGATCACGCGTCTCTTCCCCAAGTGCCGCCCTAAGAACATGCAGCACCAGCACGATAGGTAATGGAGGCTGCGTACGTAACTGCGAGCTTGACGCGCCTTCCTACAGCGGGAGCGGGATATCGCGTAAGGCCACCCGATTTGCCGATTTGATAGGAGAGTGGGACTGCGCTAGGGATGTGGAAAAGGCGATGGGGTTGCGCGGTACCTTCTCTAATTCATTCAGACTGTTCAAACTCGCAGTTATGAATATAGTCAATTTAATTATTCACTTGCGCCGATAAATCGATTATAATGTTATCTAGTAAAATAATACTTCGATTAGTTTTAATTGTTGTGAATAATTTATAATTGCCATATTTATCTGCGCAAGTGATGACACCTTTCGATGACTTGTTGCACTAAAATATTGATTAATACCAGTAAGCATGAGAACACCGAAATTTCAATTAGAGCACGTTAACTTTGTTTGTTTGTATTTTTAGTAATTTTAGCAGATGTTTGTAAAGGATGTTAGCGGTTTATGCATTTAATACTTTAATTAAAGTCTTACTTGGAATATAAATGGTGTGTGTATTTTTTCTCGGCATAGGTGATGTCCAAACGAAGACCAAAGCCCCATTGACACTAAAACATTTACTGCCGTCTATTTTTTGACTTCAGTTATCATGTCATAGGCTCAACGTTTGAAATTCGACCTTAATTATTATAAGTAATTAGACACCTGAAGGCTTACATTCATTTTATGTTTAAAATCTTTCATAAAATTTGGTGTTGAGAATCTTGTGGGAGGTTTTATTACGACAAAGGGAAGATCTTCCACCGAGCGGGCGATATCGCTCTGTAGATCGATGGTCCGAATGTTGTTGTTCGGAACTTGTATATATGCAAGCTTATCTTGAGAATGTCGTAAGCGAGATTCATCTACCAAATATCTTGTGTTGTAAGATAGCTACCGCTACAATCTTAAAAAGGAAATACATATACAGTTTCCGAGATTTTAATTGTTAATACAAAATATCGTCGCTAGAATTGAAGAAAAAAGAAAAATATATATATAAACAGATCGATTGACAGATAGAAGATACCGTTTTGTTTTTGCCTACTTATGTATCGATATTCGACTTAGACACGATCACACACGACAAGATCCACTTTAATTTGACCGCAGATTTACTGGTGGTAGGACCTTTTGTGATTACTGGTGGTAGGACCTCTTGTGATTACTAGTGGTAGGACTTCTTGTGAGTCCACACGAGTAGGTATCACCACCTTGCCTATTTCTGCCGTGAAGCAGTAATGCGTTTCGGCTTGAAGGATAGGGCAGCCGTTGTAACTATACTTGAGACCTTAGAACTTATATCTCAAGGTGGGTGGCGCGTTTACGTTGTAGATGTTTATGGGCTCCAGTTACCACTTAACACCAGGTGATCTGTGAGCTCGTCCAACCATCTAAACCAATAAAAAAAACAAGATTTTTCATTTAGAGATTTTCCAAAAAAAATACTAATAAGATTTTCGCACAGACGTCTCAAGACGTAGAATGTAGTTATATTATGTACTAGCGGCCCGCTCCGGCTCCGCTCGGGTCTTTAACAAAAATCTCAACGATATTTGACGTTGTTTTATTTTTTTCAATAAAAGAACACTTATTGCGGCACAACTATAATAGTTAGACATATGCTGTCGCGACACTTTTTGTAAATAATAATGTGTTCTACAAAGTCGTATTTTTTTATTTATTTTTTTCATTCTACCATCTATAGGTTTCGCAGGGCACGCGATGTAAAGAATATTTTAGGTATTCTTTTTTACACCTTGGGTTACATTATTGGAGTTTTAGTAAGGATCCCTAATTTTTTTCAAAAAAGATTATAGCCTATATCACTCGGGAATAGTGTAGCTTCAAAACAGTGAAATAATTTTTCAAATCGGTTCAGTAGTTTTGGAGCCTATTCAATACAAACAAACAAACAAATATTTCCTCCTTATAATATTAGTAAAGATGTGTGCATAAAGCATTATTGTCGGTGTTCCAGATTAAACTCCGGCCTGGAGGCCCGAGACGCGAACAATGCCTCCTCCGACGAGGAGAGAGGCGACGGCCAGCTCGTCATTCTCAACTCCAAAGGCGGAACATACAAACTCAGAGATTCTAGGTAAGTAACGTCTTAAGCTTAGCTTAAAAGTATAAAGTCCCGAATGAAAATTGCAAATGGACGCGCAGTATCTAAGCATCGTGAATATCTATACTGATATTATAAAGCTGAAGAGTTTGTTTGTTTGAACGCGCTAATCTCAGGAACTACTGGACCGATTTGTAAAAAATTCGTTCAGTATTAGATAGCCCATTTATTGAGGAAGGCTATAGGCTATAAGCATCACGGTAAGACCAATACAAGTGGAGCACCAATAAATAATGTTTCAAAATAGGGTTTTAAATAGCTCCTTAACATTCTATAATTCAAACATATCATGACTTTCTACATAAATGAAGTGGGGGTTAAATTTAGCACTATGCCTAAGTAACTATTCCAGGCTTGTTGTTAATAATTAAGTATTTGGCGACACCGTCCTTCTCTTTCTCACTAATAGTTAAGTGTAAAAAATGTTCACGAGAAGTCATAAGAAGATCACGGTCCATTTACAGTTCATAAAAGTTATATGAATGCCATAATTTCAAGTAGGAGAAGAAAAGTAAAAAAAAACCACTTCATATACATATACAGGTTTGAACATCAACCACAGCATTATATCGGTTTCCATTGATCGCTAAACAAAGCCTACATACCGCGTAAATTATTAGTAAGCCAAGAAATATCAAAATTAATATGTCAAGTTTTTGAAGGTCGCAGTTTGACAGGGGTTGTTGGTATTTACGGAGCCTGTTTGCATCGTACAAAGCACAGCAGAGCGTGAAATTACGAGGGAGAAACTATTGACATTATTACAATATCACGTCAGCTTGCGTTTCAAAATCGTTCGACTAGACAAGGAGTCTGAATAAATCAAAATCATTTTGCAATACAATCAGTCGATGTGCAGGGAAACAACCGCAAGGCATAACCGAATTTATTTCTCCACAACCCAACAAATAAATATTTTTCTTGATTTCGTTTCAACTTTCTGATCGAACCTTTAACAACACACTGTAAAATAGGACCGGAGAACAGTTATTAAAATTAAATTGCTTTAGCCGCGTTGAGAGCAAAATTTAACTCGTGACAGTTTCGTTACGGCTAGAGAGAAAAAATACAATTTAGAGAGAGCGAGAGTGAGAAAATCGACAGAGCGTCTCGTGAACCACTTGACCGTGGAGATAGGGAAAGGACAAAGCGAACTACGTCGGTTCTCTTATACATAGCATTCCCTATTATAAGGGTTTTAAGGACGAAAAATTACGCAAACCACAATACTACACACCGCAAAAGAAGTTTCACTTTAGCCTATGCCCAGCAGTGGGTATTAAAGGGCGTTAAAAGCACTCGCAGAATTAAGACTCGCAGAATCTTGGACATAGTTTAGACGAAGCGTCATATGCCTGGAATTTCGGGCTTTCGAAGCTTCTATCGGTTTTGTTAAGATGTGAATTTTACTCAACTGTTCTGTTCTATTATATCATCTCCTCATTTCCTAATACTATTGGGATGCGCCATCTTAACTTCATGAGGTCTGTGTGTGCAAGAAACTGCATGTAATTTTTTATTGCCCA
This sequence comes from Bombyx mandarina, assembly GCF_003987935.1. The sequence continues at coordinate 585,305 of NW_021011520.1, read as the reverse complement.
TATGGGCAGATGAGCATACGGCCCATCTGATTGTGAATGGTCGCCCATTGACATCAGCAACGCTAGGAGCACAGTCAAGCCGCTGCCTACAGACGTATTGTTAATAATCATTGCACTCGTTTTACCAGGATAATAGAAATCGCAGGAGGTCGCGAGCTGTACTCTCAGAGTCGAACGAAAGCAGTGCGTAAGTTAAGGCACAACAACACCCACAAACACAACTTGAGGAACAAGGTGCGGTCCCTTGGCAAAGACACCATCGACCACGGAGTCGACAATATTAACAATGAGGTAACTGTTCTCTTCGATTTTTTTTTATCGTAAATAGTACCTTATAAATGTAACTGGCTAATGTTTGTACCGAGACCGGGAAAGGAAGGAGATGTCTGCAAGATGCTGTATAGTTGCGAAATCGTATGAGCGTCGCTCGGGAACGAAGAGTAGCAATAATCAGTCGTAGTGTCTGGTATTATCGTTTATCTTATTTATTAATTATCTATTTGAGAAAATTAAAAAGATTGATGAGATAATATAAATAAGTAGGAGGTTATTCACCTTTTCAACTCAAGGCTCCACACAAAAGTATAAAATAGAATAAAATTTCGGCACTAAACGAATAAGTACCAGAATAATAAATGTTACTAGTACATTTGGAATAACGTCTTTTTTTAATATTAAGTTTTTTTTATTAAGACTTTTATAGCATAGATGGCTGAAAGAGCCCACTTTCTGTTTGGTTTTGATTGGTTTTCGTAGCCCATGAATATCTTCACGTGAATGCCCACCACACACATTGAGACACGAGGTCTAAGTCTCAGTTTTACGGTACAACGGCTGCCCCACCGAAACCGAAACGCATTACTGCTTCACGGCAGAAATAGGCAGGATCGTTGAACCTACCCGTATGGTCTCATACAACGCCCTGTAATATACCTAACCTGTATACTGATATCTATACTTAGAAACAAAATTGGAGTGTCTGTTTGTAATATTGAAATAACCGCATTTTACTATATGCATATGAATATATAGGTATACGGTATATACACCAAAATAACATTTTTTATTATACAATTTTTGTCTGTCTGTCTGTTTGTTTGTTCCGGTTAATTTCTGCTAAACGGCTGGACCGATTTTAACGAGACTTTCACTGATAGGTAGCTGATGATATAAGGAGTAACTTAGGCTTTTTTTAGACTAACTTCGCCCCGCGGCGTCACCCGGGGTACGACAACAACCGCGGGTAACATCGCGGGACTCGGCTAGTTATAAATATTATTATGATAGAACACACCGCTTTGTGTTAAATTACCTTAAATGTAGTAAGAAATACGTCGAAATGCTATTCACATTGACTTGTTTTTTAATAAACTGAATGGAATGGAATGTTTGGAATTGAAACCGTGAAAATTTACGATATTATCGCTCGTTGCGAAATTACATCCATACGATATGATCATAAAAATAGTAGTCTAAACTACGTCAGAGAATACCAGACCTGTATTTAAGGAAGGTGCTGATTTTTTATAGACTGTATTCAGTCTCTTTCGCTCGCATTTGAAGCGCGTTGTGAATGAAAAAGACAAGTCTAGGCTTCTCCCTTCCCACCCAAGTTTATTAATAAGGTTGTCACTTTGTTGATTTATTATGTTTTTCAGATTTCCATTCACAGACTGAACAGTGAACAAAAGAAAATCATCCGACACACGTCCCCTACGTATACGAATGGCGACCGTGACCCTATCGAACAGAACTCCATGGGAATACCAAAGAATAGCTCACCAATACTGGACCCCCATAAGACGACCGATGTCAGCACGAAAAGCAGTCCCATAGCCGTGGTCGCTGATGGAGAAGTCATGGTGCTCGATGAGAACGATGATTGGAAAGGTGATCTTTAAACTTGACTGACGAAATGGGTTCGCTGTGACTCACTAACTTTTTAAAATATAGCCCTTAATGTTTTAGTAAAACTAATGGGTTGCCACCGTCCATGATACCAGGAACAGCGTAGTACGTGGAGTAGCCATTAAGATTTAACTTTTTTTAATTAAACAATAGGATTAGGTTAAAGAATGGAAACTTACTATAAATCAATCGAAAACAATTGAATATGCAATTTCGAAAAGGGCACATCTCTGAAAATGTAAAATGTTCAGGAAATGAAAAAAAACTGATTATTTTCTAAAGCAGTGTAAAATTTAAAATATTAACTTTTGAGATATATTTTAGTGTTAATTAGCAATTGAAAATTACTGGAATTATTATAAAATAGGTGTAGGTGAGCCTCAAAACTACATGTATATGAAAAAACGTATTTGACAAAATATGCGACATGTGCCCTTTTCGAAATTGCATATTCAATTGATCACAACCATACAATTTTTTATTTTTTTTATTTTTAATAATTTTTAAGTTTCTAATTAATTAATTTATTTATTATAAAAAAAGAACACAATATTCCTAACCTAAAAGTACATGTTATTATCCGCAACATGCTTCGTCAGATTACAGAAATAAAGTTATCAACAACATGCTTCGTCAAAACATTTAGAAACAAACCATACAAATAGAATTACAGAGTTCAGTCTTTGTTCAAAATGATTAAATTTTTTCTCTTGTGCATATTTTTTTATATGCATCACACAGGAGAAAGTCCTTGGTATCTAATATCTTAAAATCTATATTTAAAAAAAAAACAGTACATTGTAAATAACATGTAAGTATGCCGCCATAGCTTAATAAGCGAAACTTTTTAGGTATCCCAAATTAGAAATCAAATCATTCGGCCGCGACTGCGAAGAGTTTCACAATCATTTTAATTAACGCGCGATTCTTTGATCTCGTAATGGAAGGGACTTCTAAGAATTTTTGTAGTACTTTTGTCTCTACCCGCTATTTTCCTTCACACCGTTTTTTTCTTTCCAGCCAGCTTGTTAAGTAATAATTTGATACTAGTGTTGTGTTCTTTAAAAGATTACGTCCTGTTTCATGCTAGTCGTTGCTTGATTGGGCTGATATTGCTGGTGATATCCATAGGTGGCTGTGGTCTTTTTAAACACAAGTTCCGAGCAAAACTAATTCAGTACGTAATGCCATGCCACAAGTTGAAATATACATATATTCTTTATATATAATATTTTTACTAAGGTACTTGGTCGATATTTAATCGAAATGAGGGTACTGTTTACAAAATTGTGAATTACAATTCTTGCCGAGAAATATTCTTAGAAAACGTTTGCAATCTTTTCATTTTAATTTTTGTTTAGTGCCCTTGTAGGCAGACGAGCAAACGGCCCACCTGATGGTGAGTGGTTACCGTCGCCCATGGACTACAGCAATGCCTGGGGCAGAGCCAAGCCACTACCTGCCGTTAGTACTCTCCACAAGCCTCGTTTTAATACAAGCGTCCCCTTCCTCCCCGACCAATCATTCATATCGCTCTCTCTCTTTATTTTCAGTGATATTGAATTCTGTGTCCCTAGGTTTGAGGACCGAACCGGACCCTAGTGACAATGACATTGACATGAGTGTTAAAAGAACTATAGATCATATCAAAAATGGTGATAGTGATATGTTGAACAACAAGAGTGAAATGAGTTGTGACGGCGCCAGTGATTCGTCTCGTTCGGGTGAGGATATGAGGAATGTCAGTCCTTCGGGGGTTTGGATGTCGGGCGACGAGGATAAGGGCAGGGTGACGCGCGTCATCGGAGAACTGCCGATTGCGGAATACGAGGGATCGCCGCGGAGGTACGGGGTCGGAACTCAGAAGACGACCAGGTCACCGAGGCCTGGATTTCCGCAGGTCAGTGACATTTTCTAGAAGCTCTTTGTGTGTTTGTGTACCTATGTATGTAGCCGAATAAAAACCTGGTTTGTTTTTGTTAAGAGTGTTTTTAATAATAGCAAATAACTTTCATCGAAAATTTGAAAATTTGACGATTAAAATTTATATTTCCTACAGCTGACATGGTTCCCTTTGCCTTTTTTTTTGCTTTTTTTTTCTAATGCGCTCATAGAAGACGACCTTTTGCGGCTTTATTTTTACTTTATATATAATTAACATTCAATACAATACAAGACATTTTATTGTACTTAGGTACACACCTAAATAACGCAACGTGTAAGAAAAAGTAAATTTGAAAAATCACTTAAGAAGCAAACGCAATTATTATCTACAATTATTAACAACAATTATTAATTAGTACAATTTTGAAAACTATCATTTAATGTAGTGCTCACTAATGGTTTCCTGTCTCGTTCCTTTTCCAGCGAGTAGTGACAGAGAGCAGGGATATCACCCCACCAGGCAGTTCGACGGCTTTCGACTACCTCTACGAGTTCTCGGAGACGAGGAAGGTTCTGGAGGAGTTCTTCAGATGTCCCACGTTGCCAGTGCAGACGCAACTCAACGCTAACGACGAGGTCGTCAATTTTCAGGTCTGTTATTGAATTATGATATTTAAATGTACACTAATATGGTTGGATTTTCGGATGCAAATATGCATTATTAGAGATAACTATCGAGAAAAGTATTAGTCAAATTTTGAGAAAATTTTAAATGGGGCTAAACGAGAGTCTACATTTTTAAAAAAAAAACAAAAAAATATATATCAAAATCGGTTCTTCTACAAAAAAGTTCTAATGTAAATTAGGTAAATAAACTTTTTCTTTTTTTTTTTTTTAAGTTTGCTTAAAACACTAATTTCTCTCAATCACCCTCACATTCCTTCCGTAGGATTTGGACTACGAACTGAAGCGTCAGACGCAGGAGTGCCCCTCGGAGAACGGAATGGACGGTAGCGAGTCGGAATGGCCCCAAGTGACCGAACCGCTTGACTCACCGCACACTGTCAACAATCACACTAATTTCCTCGGGCTACAGGTGATTTTTACTTTATTTTAATACGGTTGCTTGGGTTTGCTGACGTCCATGAGCGACGGTAACCACTCGCCGTTTAGGAGGGCAGCAGAGGCGTCTGCTTAAAATTAAAAAAATAATAGTATGTTCAATATGATAATTTCAAGAAATAATTCTTAAACAAACATAAAAATAACATTCGCGAACGCTAAACAGTCGACGTCGCCCAAAACACGTCATTTCGGATCCTCCCGAGCTACTAACGGCGCTTTTAGGTACCTCAAGCACCGGTCACTGTCCTCCCCGAACCCGTCGCTTGCGACGAAGGGTTCGACGAGTAAATTAACCCACAGACAGACACAGTCGCGTTTCCGACCCGGTTGTAGATAATTGCTAGGGCTAGTGTTAGCAACGTCACCGGGTTAGAGAGACCCATGAGCTCACCCACTCGCTCGGTTACGCTGGCATAAGCCTTTTTTTTCCTACCTAACCTGATAGCCTTGAGAGGCTACTTCAGCGTAACCTTAAGTAGTAGGTGAGCTCACGGGGCTCAAACCTGACGACGTTGCTAACACGAACCCTAGCAAGAGCAGTGCTTCGCACAATCTACCACCGGATCGGAAACACGACCCACTGAGAAGATCCGGCGAGAAACTCAGTGAGCTGTGTCTGTGGGTTAATTTACGAGAACAATGAACGATGGCCGGGGCATAACCCTCTAAGGAACCAGCTTAGGAAAAAAAAATTACATTCGAAGCATCCGTCCACGGTTGTTCAGCATCGGGAACTAATAGTCGCGTTTCCTGCATTTGTCCCAGCAACAGAGATCTGTGTACACGGAGCCGATCGTCCACGGGCTGACCGCGGAGGGCGCGTGGAGCGGCTCCGGGTCGCCGGGCGCGCGCCGCCTCCCCTTCGCGCTGTCCACGGACTCCAGCGAGACCGGGAGCGAGATGTCGCTGATGCCCGTCGACACGCAGCTCTCCGACGTAAAAGGTAACTATACGTACTAGTGGCCCCTCAGTAGTCGAAATTCGACTATAATTAATTGAAATTGTAAGTTTGAACACTATTATGATTGTATTTTCAAAGACTATTTCATAAATCACAAATTTCGCCAAGACTACACTATAGCAAAATATTAATAAAGACAAACAATATTTAATCTATTCTCAATTTGACCACAGACGTCAAGAACAAAAGTTTGACTATAAATAAATCGTATGCATGCATGCATGTGTGCGTCAAATACATGGTAGTGTACGTAATGTTTTTTTTATTGATTTAATGTATTTTTTAGGAATAATTTTTAAAAATATTAACATTCTTCACTTCTTTTCTATATTCTCTATATAAGTGTGGGAAATTTCATACTCTTCCGTCCACGCAATTTTCGTAAAAAGGGGTATAAAGTTTTTGCTTCACGTATTAATATAAAGATAAGCCGCGCCAATAAAGAAACGAATTGAAAATGGCGTCTATGTACCTGCACTGGCAGATGGTAGGGTCAACAAATAAAAAGAAAGATAGAAAGAAAAAGTTGTTTATTGTAAAAAAATATAAAAAAGCAAATGAGAATAGACAATAGAGAAATGAGAATTTTAGACATAATTACGCGTAACTGACTCAAGTTGTGCGTGAACGAATATGTATCTATACAACAAAATACCCCGAAAAAAAAATTTATTAATTAACAAAGCCAAAATTTTTGTCAACCCTAGTAAGCTGTCATGTCAGGGAACCAAACTATAACAGAAAGGCCTACGTACCTATTTTACCTAATAATTGTCTACTTTAATAGTTTTTTCTATTTTTCATTCATAAATGTTTGCTACCTCAATACGAGGATGTCATTAAACTGAAGTACTTATCTTACTTGTCAAAATTTTTGTCGTTCCGCGAATTGGTTAGAAATGTAGATACATTCTGCGTAGTTTACTCTTTAATTTTACTGCCATAGGATTTGCACATCCCTAAAAATTATAATATTTTTTTATTTTTTTGGTGTATGGGGGATGTTATACAGCATTACTACGGTTCTTAAATATTGTGAATGGACTCGTTATAAGGCCTCATTCAAGCTCCTTTCGGCTTTACGGGTAGTTTTGTAACACCCTGTATACTGCACTCTGCTAAATGTTCCTTGTAGATTCCGAAAGGGTTTTTTAAATTTTTTTCTTGCTTAAATGGGTGGAAGAGCTCACAGCTCACCTGATGCTAAGTAGTTACTGGAGCCCATAGACATCTACAACGTAAATGCTCCACCCACCTTGAGATATAAGTTCTAAGGTCTCCTTCAAACCGAAACGCATTACTGCTTCACGGCAGAAATAGGCAGGGTGATGGTACCTATTCGTGCCCACTCACATGAGGTCCTACCATCAGTAAAGTAACACGTCGGAACAGCTTAATGAAATTTTCAGGAAATTTTTGGCCTTTGAATCGGCCTAGTGGGTCATCCTATGAAGCTTGAAATGCGTTTCAAACTTATTAACAAACGGTCAGGTAGATGCTAAGATCAATCACACTGCACATGTTTAGTTTATCTAAAGCTTAGAACAATTTCGTCGAATCATTTGCTAGTAAATAAATGATACCCAAAAAATATATTTAGGTACTTTCGCAAATCAACTGCTCTGAGTTTCATTAAAGTTTACGGTTCACTTAACAGTACAAGTGGATAGTGTAGTTAATTGTTATCGATCAGTGTTTTTGAGGACTCTATTAAGCTTTGTTTGAAGAAGAGAGTTTTATACCCGTCTGGAAACATCGCGGAGTGAGGAGTTGAATTTTAATAACCAATAGCTCGTATTTCTGTTACAATCTTGATCGGTACAATGTTTTAATTAAGGATTTTATTTGTTTCGTTAGGACTCGGGATACGAACTCAGAACTCGGAGACGAGAATGTCCATAATGGAAAATGAACTTTCTGAAATGAAAGGTAAGTTTCAGAGTCGCAGTAATACTTTTATTTACTCAAATAATTTCTCGCTAGTGGATAATCGATTTTTATATACCTAAAAAATTGCACCGAGTTTATAAACTAAGCTTACAAATGGTTCACGTCCTATCGTGTCCTCCCGATCCACTATCGGTGCTTTTGACGGTGTGATAGTGGCACTCCTACGTTTCCACATAGGCTCTACCGCCCCATTAAATGGGTATTAATTATTATTAATTAATTATTCATTAATTAATCTTTTTCACAAATCGTAGACATAATGATAACCAATTTTACGCACGTCACTAGTCTTACGTAATCATGATACTTCTTTCGTTATTCGTGAAATGAAACGAAAAAGACTGTAATTAACACAATATTCAAATGCCGACGATTTACATTTTATTGTTCGGTGACCACGAAAACTGTAAGTATAAGTCTAAAGCCGGACAGAATACAATGACAATATAGAACGCGAGACTAGACCGTAAAATAATTATCCTCAGACATTACTGTTGAATGTTAAATAAATCGAAATCCTTATTTGAAGCTGTTTTTTTAAAACCAAGTTAGCTATCATTTAGAACTGTTTCAAAAGAGTTTTTTTTTGTGTTTACAAATTCTTGACTTCCTGCTTTTTTTCAGTACAAATGGATGCCAGTCGCGCCGGCGTCGTGACGAAGCTGCCATTGGTCGAAGACGGCCTATCCTCCGGCCACGCTTCCGACAATGACAATAACAATCAAATGCAACAGGTGATTCTATTTGACATAATCATAACACACATAAGCAACGCAGCTACTACACATTAACAATATGAAAACTGGCTTTTTATATTGCACTTGATAGGTCAGACTCAGACGCTACTAAAATCCATAGATATCAAGATGTGAATGCCGCCATATTTTGTATCCACAACACGCGTCATCTGTCAAAATCATAGACTATAAATTTACATAATTAACGGTGGGATATTATAAATCTTAGCTTTTCGTGTGCTAGACGAACGGACGATCCACCTAACGCTAAGCGCTACTAAAGCAGAGAGAGATTGAAACATGAGGTCAAATCCTCAACTGTATTGATACGATCATAAATTGTAATTGTTACCGCGAACCACGCATGCGTTCCAGTTAGGCTGACCTTTGATCCGACTGAGGAGAATCACCCGCTAGGTCAGTCTGAAGATTTCCTGAAAATATTCCCGTAATCGGTCCTCTCTTCGTAGTCTATAGGGCACACACCACACACATATTTGATATATAATATATAGATTAATGCATATTGTCGCCCTAAACACGTCATTACGGATCCTCCCGATCCATTAACGGTGCTTTTGGGTACCTCAAGCATCGGTCCGTCCTCCGTCCTCGCTGAACCCGTCGCTTGCGACGAAGGCCTCGACGTTTTTTTTTTTGTATTGCCCTTGTATGCAGACTAGCATACGGCTCACCTGAAGGTGAGTGGTTACCGTCGCTCATGGATTTCAGCAATGCCAGGGGCAGAGCCAAGCCGCTGCCTACCGCTTTTTAAATTAACCCATAGACACAGCCCACTTTGTCGCTGGATCTACTTAGTTAGTGGGTCGCGTTTCCGATCCAGTGGTAGATTCTGCGAAACACTGCTCTTGTTAGGGCTAGTGTTAGCAACGTCGTCAGGTTTGAGCCCCAAGAGCTCAGTTACTTGTTAGGTTACCCTGACATAGCCTCTCAAGGCTATCAGCTTGGGTAGGAAAAAAAAGCATATTATCACATGACCATAAGTTTCGGTTCGGACCATAGGTTGCTCTCTTGCACGTTTAAAGAAATCGAAATTATTTTGTGTGCATACGTGTCAAACAATGATTTTTGTTCTTATAGACTCATTCGGTCGTAATAACGGAAATCGTAGAGAACGGAACCAGCACGGAACCCCACTTACTGTCGGACGCCGATCTACATTCTTTAGATCCACTCGGTAAGTAAATTCAAAGTTAGATAGATACCAGCTAGCGCTGAGCTCGTAGGTGTATCTGAATAGACCCACATTACGTGGGCTCAGCGCAGCATGTCTTCTCGCAATGCTACATAGGGATTCGGCATGAGCTGTACGACCGGCCACTTGCCTGACGTCTACTTTTTTCCTCCACCTCTTTGCTGGTAGCTTAAAGCTGCTTTCAGACTACGTTATAATACAATAGCATATAGCTCATAGCACAACAATATCGCGCACCATACATCGTTATGGACACGTTCACACTGTACTGTATTATATATTATTGGTTAAGTATATATGCTATATGGCACTATTATATAGTACTAGCTGCACCCGTCCGCTTCGCTGGGCATTTAACATGAACATTATTATTTCTCACCCCCACAAAGATTCTCATCATTAACGCCCCCGCAATTGGTGTACGGAGTCCAACACTCATATAAATATTAGCCTATCTATTAAGTACATGTATTTTCTACATGGATACCAAGTTTCAAGTCAATCGGATGCATGGTTCAGTAGTTATAACGGAACATCCGTAAAAATCACTGTACATTTATATATTAGTATAGATGGCGTAGTCTGAAAGCAGCTTAAGGGGCTATAAGGATTGATTACATGCGTATGTGTGTGTGTAGTGGCGTGCGGCGAAGCGGCTCCCCCGCCCCCCGCGCCGGCGCCTCACCGCCCCGCCGCCTCCCCGCCCTCCGCGCACCAAGACGTCTACCCTTCAAGGTAAAATTTATTTGCGAGCTTTGTTTAATCCGAATTTAATACATTCCAACCGTAAACATGTTTATGATCTTATTAGGGTACTTCAGGGTATTTTACCCTGATATTTTGTAAGTTATATGAAATCAATATATATCGTATTTTATAAATACTTGATTTTAATTATTTTGATACAGGAAAAGGCCTGCCTCGCCTCAAAGCACTGAATCCGTCGAGATCAAACCTCCAAGCGGCGACGAAGGTATCGTGTTACATTTTTTTTACTGTATAGACGGGTCAACCACCTAACGGTCCACCTGGCGTTTTTTGGTTACCATAGACCATAGACACAAGCACATAGACATCACAGTCTGAATGCCACTACCAACTTCAAATTGGAACGTAATATTGCTTCATGATAGAGATAAGCAGTGTCGGTATCTAAAGTAACTAAATAAAAGTAGTTGGTTTAAGCGACATTTTTGCAACTTCCCAGCAAAGCCACTTGAAAGCTTGAAATTTGGAAAAAATATCGTAACAAAATAACTTCTTCGGCTTTTTGAATGGAATAAACTTAATTGAAGTTCAATTAAAAATATCCAAGTGCTTATGCTAAAACCTAACAAAACGCTCCTTTAATTACAAAGATAAATGTTGCGTTTTTACTGGCGGTAGGACCTCTTGTGAGTCCGCACGGGTAGGTACCACCACCCTGCCTATTTCTGCCGTGAAGCAGTAATGCGTTTCGGTTTGAAAGGTGGGGCAGCCGTTGTAACTATACTGAGACTTTAGAACTTATATCTCAAGGTGGGTGGCGTATTGACGTTGTAGATGTCTATGGGCTCCAGTAACCACTTAACACCAGGTGGGCCGGAGCTCGTCCACCCATCTAAATTATTAAGCGTAATGTCGCTTAATCCAAATAGCATTTCACTCCTCGATGTATAAGGTAAAACGTGTCTATGTACTTTACGCTAGTGTTTTACAATTTAATAAGTGCATTATTCAATTTGTTAACGATCAGACGAAGCTGATACCGATCTCGAAACTGACCGGCTGCTCGGTCAGCAGAGGACCGACGACCAGGGCTTCTTCGACGATAAAGTGAGTAGTACTGCACGTTAATTGCAATTCATAGAATATATTTTTGTTTTAGGAATGATTATTTAAAGCCAGGTTTCCGACCGCTTTGCAACAGCATTAGCTGAGACACCTTTTGCCTTCTTTTAAGCTATTGCATAGCTTTTATCGCGCGCTTCGACCGCGGCGACCGAATCAAGACATTCCGTAACGAAAATAAAACCTAATACCTCCCACTCCGCCTACCACGGCATAGATAAATAAGGTTGGAAAGGCCTTTGCTCTAATTTTGTATTAGAACCAGTGTCGCCGCTTCATCCCCACTATTTTAATTTCTACACATACACATACTGTGATTACAAGTATTTTGCACACAACAAAAACACCCACACATAAATCTCAGGACAGATATTCGTTCGCAAACTAGCACAAAACACCCGTAGGCATACACACTCACACATGCAAAAAGGCAATAAAAATGTTCATACACGCTAGTGCTTGATAAAATCGATATTCTTTATCGATAAATTATCTGATGAATGAATGGAGAAAATGAAACATGAAATAAATATTGAAAAAGAAAACTATTTTACTTTTATTAATTACAAATAGTCACTGTCCCTGGAATAAAACGTATTTGTTAAGCAGTTGGCGCTTGCTATNTTTCCATAGTCTTCAATTCCTTCTCCATATCTTCTCATTTCACTTATTCCTATTATATCCCATTTTATATCTGATAAAGCTAATTCAAGTTCTTGAAGTTTTTCAGGAGTTCTTAATGATCTTGCGTTAAAAGTGGCTATGTGTATATCTAAAAATCTCTTCTTTTCCATTAGAGGGTGTTGGTCATTCTCCCCCACGAAGACCAATTGGCTTGGGAGAGTTGTTTTTGTTTCTATTGTTTTTCTTTTATATTCATATGTTAGTTCCTTTTTCCGTCCGTCGATAACTCGTTGCTATTGTTTTTGACCTGTCGTCAATGTTGTGAAAGAGTTAGACCGACCTCTCATCAAATCGAATGCATTCGTTCTGTTATTCTTGGCTGAAGTTGAAGGTTGAATTTTTTTGGATTGAGAGTTTGTTTGTGGTGAAATTGAGAGTTCTCTCTTCCTCGAGTCCTTGACGTATTTATTTTCTTTAATTATTAGTTTATCATATTTTAAATAGGCGAAATTACCTTTTCTCCGTTCTTCCATGAGTTGTGGTAGTAAAGCCTTACGTTTTTCTAAGGTTTCTTTAGAGTAATCTTCCGTGATAACTTTTCTTTCTTTTAACTTTCTCTTATTTTTCAATATTTCCGCTTTTTTCCATCCAGTAGTCAAGCATATCAGTATAGGTCGGATTACCTTTGTTGGATTACCTTTGTTTGTTTTACCAATACGATATATTTTGTTGAATTCATAATTTTCGATTGCTATGCCTAATTCTTTTGTTATTGTATCTTTGACCTTGTCGATAAGCTCGGGTGTCGATTTCTCGTCTTCTGTTAATCCATGGATTATTATATTGTTAGTTTTCTTATCTCTCTCTAAAATTTCGATTTTCTTTTCCAGGTTCTCTACTTTTAGTTTTAAGTATTTATTTTCCACTAAAATAGGTTTTAATTTCTCATCTATTTTGTTCATTATGGTTATGGATTCAGATTGATTTTTCATCTCAATTTTCATTTTATCGAATAAGAGTTGAAATTGTTCTTCCATATTTATACGTGTAATGGAACGTAATGGTAATAATCAAAATGATATCTTGGCAACTCTATACTAACTGTCACTATCGAATTTCGTATTTGACAGCAGACAGTTTGACAACGAAATCTGTAGTACCAACATAAAATCTTTATAAGTTTTAACCTCTAAATATCCGTATATATATGTAACGGAATGGTACCCAAGAGATGGCCATAGAAGTAAAGGCAGAAAAAATCAAAGATGGGAAGATGATTTCAAAAGAATAGCTGACGGAGAGTGGCTGAGAAAGTCAAAGGACAGGACCTTGTGGAAAACATTAGAGGAGGCCTACGTCGAGAGACAAGCTGTTTCCTAGCATTAAAATATATATATATATATAATATTTAGATATAAGCATTGTAAATTTTTTAACAGCAATAAAGGCTTATTATTATTATTATTATAATATGGTTGGATTTTCGGATGCAAATATGTATTATTAAAGATAACTATCGAGAAAAGTATTAGTCAAATTTTGAGAACATTTTAAATGGGGCTAAACGAGAGCCTATAGTTTAAAAAAAAAAACAAAAAAAAATATATCAAAATCGGTTCTTCTACAAAAAACTTCTTATGTAAATTAGGTAAAGAACCTTTTTCTTTTTTAAAGTTTGCTTAAAACACTAATTTCTCTCAATCACCCTCACATTCCTTCCGTAGGATTTGGACTACGAACTGAAGCGTCAGACGCAGGAGTGCCCCTCGGAGAACGGGATGGACGGTAGCGAGTCGGAATGGCCCCAAGTGACCGAGCCGCTTGACTCACCGCACACTGTCAACAATCACACTAATTTCCTCGGGCTACAGGTAATTCTCATTTTATTTTTAGACAGCTGTTTCGCTGTTCGCCTAGATTTGCTCAACGAGCGACGGTAACCACTCACCGTCCAGGTGGGCAGTAGACGCGTCTGCTTAAAATTTAAAAAATAATAGTATGTTCAATATGATAATTTCAAGAAATAATTCTTAAACAAACATAAAAATAACATTCGCGAACGCTAAACAGTCGACGTCGCCCAAAACACGTCATTTCGGATCCCCCCGAGCTACTAACGGTGCTTTTAGGTACCTCAAGCACCGGTCACCGTCCTCCCCGAACCCGTCGCTTGCGACGAAGGGTTCGACGAGTAAATTAATCCACAGACAGACACAGTCGCGTTTCCGATCCGGTTGTAGATAATTGCTAGGGCTAGTGTTAGCAACGTCACCAGGTTAGAGAGACCCATGAGCTCACCCACTCGTTCGGTTACGCTGGCATAAGCCTTTTTTCCCTACCTAAGCTACCTAACCTACTTTTGGATTCTTTTGGTCACGGACGACCTCAGTTACCAGTCCGTCTGTTTTTTTTTTACCTTTGCTGATAGCCTTGAGAGGCTACTTCAGCGTAACCTTAACTAGTAGGTGAAACTAGTAGGTGAGCTCACGGGGCTCAAACCTGACGACGTTGCTAACACGAACCCTAGCAAGAGCCGTGCTTCGCAGAATCTACCACCGGATCAGAAACACCACCCACTGAGAAGATCCGGCGAGAAACTCAGTGAGCTGTGTCTGTGGGTTAATTTACGAGAACAATGAACGATGGCCGGGGCATAACCCTCTAAGGAACCAGCTTAGGAAAAAAAAATAACATTTGAAGCGTCCGTCCACGGTTGTTCCGCATCGGCAACTAATAGTCGCTTTTCCTGCATTTGTCCCAGCAACAGAGATCTGTGTACACGGAGCCGATCGTCCACGGGCTGACCGCGGAGGGCGCGTGGAGCGGCTCCGGGTCGCCGGGCGCGCGCCGCCTCCCCTTCGCGCTGTCCACCGACTCCAGCGAGACCGGGAGCGAGATGTCGCTGATGCCCGTCGACACGCAGCTCTCCGACGTGAAAGGTAACTATACGTACTAGTGGCCCCTCAGTAGTCGAAATTCGACTATAATTAATTGAAATTGTAAGTTTGAACACTATTATGATTGTATTTTCAAAGACACACTTCTATAATCACAACTTTCGCCAAGACTACACTATAGAAAAATATTAATAAAGACAAACAATATTTAATCTATTCTCAATTTTACCACAGATGTCAAGAACAAAAGTTTGACAATAAATAAATAGTATGCATGCGTGTGTGCGTCAAATACATGGTAGTGTGCGTAATGTTTTTTTTATTGATTTAATGTATTTTTTAGGATTTTAATTTTAAAAAATATTAACATTCCGCACTTCTTTTCTATATTCTCTATATAAGTGTGGGAAATTTCATACTCTTCCGTCCGCGCAATTTTCGTAAAAAGGGGTATAAAGTTTTTGCTTCACGTATTAATATATAGATAAGCCGCGCCAATAAAGAAACGAATCGAAAATGGCGTCTATATACCGACACTGACAGATGGTAGGGTCAACAAATAAAAAGAAAGATAGAAAGAAAAAGTTGTTTATTGTAAAAAAATATAAAAAACAAATGAGAATAGACAATAGAGAAATGAGAATTTTAGACATAATTACGCGTAACTGGCTCAAGCTGTGCGTGAACGAATATGTATCTATACAACGTGTTACAAAATACCCCGAAAAAAAATATTATTTTTAACAAAGCCAAAATTTTTGTCAACCCTAGTAAGCTGTCATGACCGGAAACCAGATTATTTAACAGAAAGGCCTACTACGTACCTATTTTACTTAATAATTGTCTACTTTAATAGTTTTTTTTCTATTTTTCATTCATAAATGTTTGCTGCCTCAATACGAGGATGTCATTATACTCAAGTACTTATCGTACTTGTCAAATTTTTTGTCGTTCCGCGGATTGGATAGAAATGTAGGTACATTCTGCGTAGTTTACTCTTTAAATTTTACTGAAATAGGATTTGCACATTCTTAAAAATAATAATATTTTTTTATTGTTTTGGCGTATATTATACAGCATTACTACAGTTCTTAAATATTGTAAATGGATTCGTTATAAGGCCCCGTTTAAGCTCCTTTCGGCTTTGCGGGGTAGTTTTGTAACACCCTGTACTCTGCTATAGGGCTGAGGGGTTGAATTTTAATAACTTTTCTTCTTTATCAGCCCACAGGCGTCCACTAATAGCTAATAATTAATAATAATAGGCATAATTAATAACTAATAGCTCTTAATTGAAGACATGAGTGGATGAAGGGGATATGATAGAATTTGTTAATTTTGAGAAAACGGGTAACAAACTTTTGTTACTTGCCCTTTTTATCCGTACATAACTCCTTCATGCAATTTCTAAAAATAGCCTTTAAACGCGGATTTTTAAGGTCTAATATGGTTTATAGGCACGTAACACCTTCATTCAATGTAAAAAGACAAAAATCTTAAAAATTGTACTTAACCCCTTCATCCACTCGTGTCTTCAATTTGTGTTACAGTTTTAATTCGAACAAACTTAATGTGTGTTTTATTTGTTTCGTTAGGACTCGGGATACGAACTCAGAACTCGGAGACGAGAATGTCTATAATGGAAAATGAACTTTCTGAAATGAAAGGTAAGTTTCAGAGTAGCAGTAATACTTTTATTTACGCAACTAATTTATCGCCAGTAGATAATTAGTTTTATAGATTTAAAAATTTTTACTTAGCTTATACGTATGGTCTACGTCCTATCGGATACTCCTGATCCACCATTGGTGCTTTTGATGGTGTGATAGTGGTATTCCTACGGGCTCTTATCGCCCAATAAAATGAACAATAATAAATAATTCTAAAATTAGTATTTTCTTCGGTTTGCGCAATCTGTAGACTCATAACCACTTCTACGCACGTCACTAGCTTTACGTAATCAAGATACTTCTTTTGTTGTATGTGAAATGAAAAGAATATTTTGAAATATGTACATCATACTTATATACCAAAAAAAAAACGGTAATTATACAAAATTCCAATGCCGATATTCAAATGCTGACGATTTACATTTAATTGTTCGGTGACCACGAAAAACTGTAAGTATAAGTGTGAAGCCGGACATAATACAATGACATTATAAAACGCGAGACTAGACCGTAAAATAATTATCCTCCGACATTACTGTTGAATCTATACTAATATTATAAAGAGGAAAGATTTGTTTGTTTGTTTGTACTGAATAGGCTCCGAAACTACTAAACCGATTTGAAAAATTCTTTCACTGTTTGGAAGCTTCACTATTCCCGAGTGACATAGGCTATAATCTTTTTTGAAAAAAATTAGGGATCCTAACTAAAACATCAATAATGTAACCCAAGGTGTAAAAAAATTACGTAAAATATTCTTTACAACGTGTGCGCTCCGAAAACTATCGATGATAGAATAAAATAACGTACTACGACCTTGCAAAACACATTATTATACACAAAAAACTGTCGCGATAGCATATATCTAACTATTATAGTTATGCCGACCGAGAAAGACCCGAGCGGAGCCGGAGCGGCCCGCTATGTTAAATAAATTCAAATCCTTACTTAAAGCTATTTTTTAAAGCCAAGTTAGCTTATCATTTAGAACAGTTTCAAAAGAGTTTTTTTTTGTGTTTACAAATTATTGACTTCCTGCTTTTTTTCAGTACAAATGGATGCCAGTCGCGCCGGTGTCGTGACAAAACTGCCATTGGTCGAAGACGGTTTATCCTCCGGCCACGCTTCCGACAATGACAATAACAACCAAATGCAACAGGTGATTCTATTTGACATAGTCATAACACACATAAGCAATGCATCTACTGGTGGTAGGACCTCTTGTGAGTCCGCGCGGGTAGGTTCCACCGCCCTGCCTATTTCTGCCATGAAGCAGTAAGGCATTTCAGTTTGAAGGGTAGGGCAGCCGTTGTAACTATACTGAGACCTTAGAACTTACGTCTCAAGGTGGGTGGCGCATTTACGTTGTAAATGTCTATGGGCTCCAGTAACCACTTAACACCAGGTGGGTTGTGAGCTCGTCCACCCATCTAAGCAACAAAAAAAAAATCTACTACACATTAACAATATTCAAACTGAATTTTTATATCGCAATCGATAGGTGAGACTCACGCGCTACTGAAATCCATAGATATCAAGATGTGAATGCCGCCATATTTTATATCCAGATCTATTGATTTACAACAAACGTCATCTGTTAAAATCATAGACTATAAATTTACATAATTAACGGTGAGATATAATAGATCTTAGCTTGTCGTGTGCTAGACGAGCGGACGAGCTCACGACCCACCTAACGCTAAGCAGTACTAAAGCAGAGAGAGATTGAAACATGAGGTCAAATCCTCAACTGTATTGATACAATCATAAATTGTAATTGTTACCGCGAACCACGCATGCGTTCCAGTTAGGCTGACCTTTGATCCGACCGAGGATCATCCGCTAGCTCAGTCTGAAGATTTCCTGAAAATTTTCCCGAATTCGGTCCTGTCTTCGTATTCTATAGGGTCATCACACACATATTTTACATATATAGATGAATGCATATTGTCGCCCTAAGCACGTCATTTCGGATCCTCCCGAAACGGTGGTAACCTCAAGCATCAGTCACCGACTTCCGCGAACCCGTCGCTTGCGACTAAGGCTTCGACGAGTAAATTAACCCATGGGACACAGCCCACTGAGTTCGTCGCCGGATCTTCTCAGTGGGTCGCGTTTCCGATCCGGTGGTAGATTCTGCGAAGCACTGCTCTTGCTAGGGTCAGTGTTAGCAACATCATCAGGTTTGAGCCCCAAGAGCTCAGTTACTTGTTAGGTTACCCTGACATAGCCTCTCAAGGCTATCAGCTTAGGTAGGAAAAAAAAGCATATTATCACATGACCATAGGTTTCGGTTCGGACCATAGGTTGATTGCTCTCCTGCACGTTTAAAGAAATCGAAATTATTTTGTGTGCATACGTGTGAAACAACGATTTTTGTTCCAACAGACTCATTCGGTCGTAATAACGGAAATCGTCGAGAACGGAACCAGCACGGAACCCCACTTACTGTCGGACGCCGATCTACATTCTTTAGATCCACTCGGTAAGTATATTCAAAGTTAGATAGATACCAGCTAGCGCTGAACTCGTAAACGTATCTGAATAGACCCACATTACGCGGGCTCAGCGCAGCATGTCTTCTCGCAATGCTACATAGGGATTTGGCATAGCCAATGCCGTCTTTACCATAAGGGCACACGGGGCCCGTGCCCAGGGCCCCCATTCTCAGGGGGCCCCGAAAGACCGACAATTTCTCTCACACGTTTATTCTCAAAACATTTTTGTCGGGCACATTACACTTTTTTCACAAATCAGTAATCAGAAGGCATATACTATGCCTATAATAAAAGATTTTGCTCAACAGACATCCCGAAAGAACCCGTTATCGAAATCGTAACCAAAAAAACCAGCAGCATTCTAATATCATTAATGACATATTATATCATACTGTATTTGATTACCTATAATAAATGGTCATACTCAGTAAAAAAATGTTATTATAATTCGCTTTTTTACTTTCCAAATTCTTGTGTGCCCAAGGGCCCCATCCTAGTTTAAGACGTCCCTGGGCATAGCTGTACGACCGGCCACTTGCCTGACGTCTACTTTTTTCCTCCACCTCTTTGCTGGTAGCTTAAAGCTGCTTTCAGACTACGTTATAATACAATAGCATATAGCTCATAGCACAACAATATCGCGCACCATACATCGTTATGGACACGTTCACACTGTACTGTACTATATATTATTGATTAAATATATATGCTATATGGCACTATTATATAGTACTAGCTGCACCCGTCCGCTTCCCTGTGCATTTAAAATGAACATTATTATTTCTCACCCCATGAAAGATTCTCATCATTAACGCCCCCGCAATTGTTGTACGGAGTCCAACACTCATATAAATATTAGCCTATCTATTAAGTACATGTACTTTCTACATGGATACCAAGTTTCAAGTCAATCGGGTGCATGGTACAGTAGTTATAACGCACCATCCGTAAAAATCACTGTAGATTTATATATAAGCATAGATGGCGTAGTCTGAAAGCAGCTTAAGGGACTATAAGGATTGATTACATGTGTATGTATGTGTGTAGTGGCGTGCGGCGAAGCGGCTCCCCCGCCCCCCGCGCCGGCGCCTCATCGCCCCACAGCCTCTCCACCCTCCGCGCACCAAGACGTCTACCCTTCAAGGTAAAATTTATTTGCGAACTTTGCTTAGGTATTCCGAATTTATTCCATTCCAACCGTAAATATGTTTATGATCGTATTAAATTCAATTCACTTAAATTTTTAAGTTATATGAAATCAATATATCGTCGTTGTCAAACCAAAATCTGCTATGTGCACTTTTTGAGATTTTTACTTTTTGATCTTTTCGTAGAGTTCACAGCCCTATCTACCGTATAAAAAAAACTGTTATGTTTCTATAGCTTTAATATTTATCTATAGCTTTCATTTGATATAAAAAATTACTTTCATATTAAATTTTATACGAAAATGTTAACTCAAAATAGAGTTTTTGCACATAGCAGATTTTGGTTTGACAGCCATGATATATCGTATTTTATAAATACTGCTGCAGTAAAAAAAAAATGCTAAAGAAAACCGTGGGTCTAATCAGATGATTTTTTTTTGGTACAGGAAAAGGCCTGCCTCGCCTCAAAGCACTGAATCCGTTGAAATCAAACCTCCAAGCGGCGACGAAGGTATCGTGTGACATTTTTTTTACTGCATCGACGGGTCAACCACCTCGTGGTCCACCTGGCATTTTTTGGTTACCATAGACCATAGACACAAGCCCATAGACATCAGGGTGAATGCCACTACCGACGCTGAGACACGAGGTCTTCGCCTTCAAATTGGAACGTAATATTGCTTCATGATAAAGATAAGCAGAGTGTCGGTATCTACAGTAACTAAGTAATACTAAGTATGTACCGAAGTTAAAATACTTTTAGTAAAAATCGCTGAAAAATGTATAGATATTGTGTGTTTGTTGCCTGCGTTTCTATCGAATAAACACTGTGTCAAATCTGTTTGCATATTTTTGACAGATTTTTTGAGAAAAAACAATATGGCGAAAACATTTCAATTTACTCGTTTTTTGGAAAACAAGCCCGTTTATAAATAAGAACTGTTATGTATTTAAGAGAATATGTATGTTATTTTCTTAGGTTTTCGCTAGGTATAATAACCAGTCGTAATGACTGCTTATAAGGTTTAATCTCAAGTTTTTTTATTATCGCATTATAATTTTGGATTCGAATAAAAAATTCAAGATTAACCCCCGTTAAAGTAGTTTTTAATCAAACATAATTCGAGGGTTGAAAGGCTGTTTGGTTTAAACGACATTTTTGCAACTTCACAACAGACTCACTTGAAAGCTTAAACTTTTTGAAAAATATAACAAAAAAACTTCTTCGGCTTTTTGAATGGAATAAACTTAATTGAAGTTCAATTAAAAATATCGAACTGTTCATGCTAAAACCTAATAAAACGCACATTTAATTACAAAGACAAATGTCGCGTTTTTACTGGTGGTAGGATCTCTTGTGAGTCCGCACGGGTAGGTACCACCACCCTGCCTATTTCTGCCGTGAAGCAGTAATGCGTTTCGGCTTGAAGGGCGGGGCAGCCGTTGTAGCTATACTGAGACTTTAGAACTTATATTTCAATGTGGGTGGCGCATTTACGTTGTAGATGTCTATGGGCTCCAGTAACACTTAATACCAGGTGGGCTGTGAGCTCGTCCACTCATCTAAGCAATAAATAAATAAAAGTATTAAGCGAAATGTCGCTTAAACCAAATAGCATTTCACTCCTCGATATACAAGTTAAAATGTATGTGCTTTACGCTAGTGTTTTACAATTTAATAAGTACATTATTCAATTTGTTAACGATCAGACGAAGCTGATACCGATCTCGAAACCGATCGGCTGCTCGGTCAGCAGAGGACCGACGACCAGGGCTTCTTCGACGATAAAGTGAGTACTGCACATTAACTGCAATCCATAATTATTTTTTTAGGACAATTATTTAAAACCAGGTTCCCGAACACTTTGCAACAGCTGAGACACCTTTTGCTTTTTTTTAAACTATTTGCATAGCTTTTATCGCGGGCTTTGACCGCGGCGACCGAATCAAGAAAGTCCGTAACGAAAATAAAACCTAACACCCCCACTCCGCCTACCATGTAGCTCGAGTTCAACACATTCACACGTTGCACTTGTGTAGTGTTTGTGAATAAGCGCGCGGCGTGACGTCGCACTGTATGCGTATCATGAAAAGTCTGCCCATCCCTCTCTCGCGCGGTCCAGCTTATGAGTGTGAAGGGGACAGTTAATGTTTTGCTTTTGTTAATGTTTATAAATATAGCGCGGTCTTATTTTGTTATTGTTTTAATATTAAATTATTATTGTCTAATTATAATTGCATAAGTTGAAAAAAAATGCTATGCAATAGCTTTACCGCGGCAGTCCCCCAGTGCCACACGTGTATTTATTTTCCTAACTGTAATAATCTAAATGTGTAAAAAGGAATAAATGATTTTATTATTATCGGTTAAGGATATTTTTCTTCTCAGCTAATGCTGGTAAATGTGAAGCTAGCACGGGCTTACGCCAATTGAGTTGCTTCATTGTGTAGTGTTGTAGGGGTTTGAGTAGTGGATGTAAGGAATCGTCGCACTATGGTTATTATTATTATTATTATTATTATCGACTTGTTTTCTCGGCGGAGCCGGTAATGATAATGTTTGTGTGTTGGTTGGGTGATGGTGTGTTATCGTCAACCTGCATAAACTTCCTCACGATTCGGCAGGTGTTTAAAATAGCGGCTTTTTGGAGGGTTATGTAGAGATTTTGTTTGAGATTGTCTAATTTAAGGCTATGGTGAAGATGGTAGGGAATGACACCTGTTGTGGAAAGAACTACGGATACTATATAAACATTTTGTTGTCTTCAGATTCTAATTATTTCATCTTTAAAATCTGTATATTTACTAATTATTATTATTATTATTATTATTATATCATTATTTATTAGTAACTATTATATATTTGTGTGTGTAAATTCAACTCTCGCTAATGTTATTACATTAAAAGATTGACAATCTTTATGGTCTGGCTATGATCGCCTGTCGGGCTGGCAACAATGACAAGTACGGTTTTTTTTATTGCCCTTGTAGGCAGACGAGCATACGGCCCACCTGATGGTGAGTGGTTACCGTCGCCCATGGACTTCAGCAATGCCAGGGGCAGAGCCAAGCCGCTGCCTACAAAATTATTCGATCATACTCAACATCTTTGACCAGACTCGATTACTCAACATCTTTGACCACACTCGATGTAACAATAATATCGAGGGGTGAAAGGTTATTTGGTTTGAGCGACATTTCGCTGAATACGATACTAAATCTATGTAATTAAAGATGCGTTTTATTTGGTATAGCTGAGCCCCGCGATGCTACCCGCGGTTGTTGTCGCGCCGCGGGTGACGCCGCGGGGCGAAGCTAGTCTAAAAAAAGTAGCCTAAGTTACTCCTTATATCATCAGCTACCTATCAGTGAAAGTCTCGTTAAAATCGGTCCAGCCGTTCCAGAGATTAGCCGGACCAAACAGACTGACAGATAGACAAAAATTGTAAAAAATATATTTTGGTGTATGTACAGTATAGGTACATATTGACGCTGAAAGGCAAACGTGACTAAGCGACAATGCGTGAACTTTACAGTAGACTAATTTAAAGTTGAAATACCTGAAAAAAATTCTATTTTAAAGAATGTAGCTACTTAACAAATGTTCAGGTCGTGTAATAAAAATGAAACCCGCAAAATTATAATTTGCGTAATTACTGGTGGTAGGACCTCTTGTCAGTCCGCGCGGGTGGGTACCACCACCCTGCCTATTTCTGCGTTTCGGTTTGAAGGGTGGGGCAGCCGTTGTAACTATACTGAGACAGAACATATCTCAAGGTCGGTAGCGCATTTGCGTTGTAGATGTCTATGGGCTCCAGTAACCACTTAACACCAGGTGGGCTGTGAGCTCATCCACACATCTAAGCAATAAAAAAATAAAAAATTACGACCGCACGTCTCAAGGCTGGTGGCGGCATTCGGGTTGCGATGTCTATGGGCTAATCTAAAAAAAAAAAAGATTTATAATATAGTGTTTAAACTATTGCAAAATGTATCTGAGTGTGATTTCGTAATTTAAATACTATATTTATCAAATAATACTAATAAGAAAAACAGATGTGATGGCGTCTCCAAAAGGTCAAGCGGGTTCGACATAATTTCATTCAGTAAGGTGATTAGGTGATGCAATCATCAGCTGCTCGCAAGTTTGTTTATTCTGGACTTGAATAAAACAGCTAATAGCAGCTATAGGTCGAGTCGGCGCACGCGCAATGACCTTGCTCTCCTATTTTTGATCAAAGATTAGATTTTGTTCATTCGATTTTATATGCCTATTATTTAAGTATCTAAGAAGACACACAAGTTTCTTACTCCCTTTACTTTTTTTACTTATTATAATAATATTATCTCAAACAATGAGTTTTATTTTTTCAAAATAACTTATTAAATTACAAAAAATTGGGTGTATTCCCACTATCGACAAGTCTTTGTTTTCTCGTTTTTTTAGCTCTTGTTAACGAAAAAGGAAATTTTTCATTCCCTCATTCAAAATTTTTAATCTAAAAAACGAAGCAAATTATTTAATTTTTGAATTAAATTTCACGGAGCCTAAAAAAAAGAAAAATAATCGTTAAAAAAATATTAATAAATTCTCAAACGGCTCACTAAAAAAGATCTAAATAAACCATAAACAATTACTCTATGACGTATCCATCTGCACAAATGGTCGCCTGTCAGTGTTCATAAGTTCATCGAGTGGAGTGCATGTGTGTTTCTTTTTATTCAATCATATTTTTATCAATACGCGGCCGAACGCGCTACAGATAAAACACTATCTACAATATTAACTTTAAACGTTTATAACGTGGCAGTCAGTGTATTAATGTTGTCCATGAATATGTAATCATAAATAAAAGACGTGTTTTAAAACGTGTGTTGTGTTGTTGAAAATGCGTGTTATTCGGGAATGTTGCAGTGGTAATTTTCCGTTTCAAATTCAATATGGGAAATGTGAATGTAAACTGGGAGCATAGACATATTATAAATAGATATATTGTAAGATTATTGATAGTAACTAAAGAGGAATTATTGAAATAGATTATAAACAAATGATAATGGACAAAATGAACGAAGAAGAGCGTCAGCCGTGTTTAGTAACAAACAGAATATGTGATGTCAACAGGAAAGAGGAAACAAGCGAAAATTTTCTGAATACCGAAGAAGCTGACAGAGAAAATTTTACAGAAGAAGTTAACGGGAAACTGGACAACGAAGGTGCACATGATAAGAAAGAACATAATATACTTAAAGAAACAGAAGTATTTTTAGATATTCAGAAAGAAATAAATGAAAATGACAACAGAAAAGTCAGTAATATAAGTGATGCCAATGAATATATAGTATTTAATGATGCCATTTACAAAAGCACGAGTCTAGAACGAATTAGCGCTGGTGAATCAAAAATAGAAGATTACGATGGTGAAAAAATTGGATGTAATGAAAAAGTAAAAGATGAAAATTTTAATGATACCACGGACATTAAGCGAGAATTTGCGGATGTAGCACACGGAAACACTGAATCAGAACACATCAACGTGTCTAGTAGTGAGTCAAACGTTGCAGTTAGTGAATCGGGCTTAAATGTCGAAGAAGATGAAAAGGAAAAGGTGAAAATATTGAGTATTTCAATTTAGTTTTAAATTTTGAAGTCAACGAAACACATAGTTTTCGCCTGGTGTGTACTTCTTATCGAGTGATGCGACTGTCTTGATATTCAAATCCCACAGACAGGTACCAATTTTATCAAAACGAAATGCATACGTAATTAGTTCATATTCACGAATGAATACCAAGATAAAGGAATTCAATAGAATAGCAAAAATCAAACCCCCAATTAGAAGATTTTGCGTAATTACTGTACAATTGAGACAACAATTTCATGTTGGTTTTTGACCGAATTTGATACCACCAGAGAGGCGGTGAGCGTGTCCAGACACTTAGTTCAATAAAATATACGATAAAATATAATAAGGAATGTGAAGTTTCCTCATTCTCTGATCGCTTATTAATTATTTACAAATTATATGTGTTCTATCGATAGTTACGAAAATTTGTTACTCAATTAACTGAGCATTTGAATGTTTTTAAAATATCTAAATGCCTTTTTAACTTTTTACCGTTTCAGGCGGAATAAAGTTAATGTTACCCGCTTTAGACATCAGTTATTCTCATTTAAATTAGTTGAGTCATCAGCGCGATTGCGCAACTTACGAGCAGATAGCTCATCGTGTCCTATCATCGACACGCTAAAATTCTTTAGCGTCAATTCCATGAAAACACCCGTGAACTCAGACCGTTTTTCTCATTAGCCTTGTATGCAGACGAGTGTACGACCCATCTGATGGTGAGTTGTTACCTTCGCTCATGGACATCAGCATTGCCAGGGTACAGCCAAGCCGCCGCTTAGTGTGGTAGCGGTCTGGAAACACCCAAGAGGGGAGCTCATTCTAAAGCCGGATGATACGTGGCCGAAAAAATCTATGGAAACGCGCTGTGGATGAACGCAGTCGTTTTAGGTAGTATGGATGGACTCTGCTCTGGTGACGGCCGGTGCCATGGTAAGAACGAGATAATGGGATCATCGCAGAGCACTCTCCATGGATCACACGGTACAAAACACGGATAAAATCGAATTCCCACCGAATGGTATTCAATGGTATCAATAATTCGAATGACCCTCTTCTGTAGTCAAATAGAAGTAACTGAAGTATCGCTGCGGTCTGTTGATGACTCCTAACATTTTTGACGCTAACTTTGCTTTACCCTCCAACAGACTACGATGTTAAACATCGATCGAAACACCGACCCCAAGTATCCCAACACTCACGGAATGTGTCAGGAAAATTTCTAAAATTTACGGCGCCATAACAAATCGATTTTACCTTTGAAGAATATTTTTTTTATTTTAGATTTTAAACTACGTCTATTATTTCAACACTTCTATTTAGAAGGAAGTCGGAATCGCTATTCTACTCACCACATAATAATTAGTCAACTAAGATAATCAGACATTGCTAGAGTAATAATAACCCTTTCGGTTTTCCCGTCATCTTTATCAAATAACATTGGGCAGGTAGCCATCTTAGAACACAAGATATTTGATAGATGCCTGAATCTTGTTAACGACTTTTTCAAGATAAGCTTGAATATATACAAGTTCGTTGTTGTTCAGAACTTGTATTCGGACCGTCGGTTAGCGACTATACCGAGAAATATCACCCGCTCGGTGGAAGATCATCCCTTCGTCGTTATTCTCACAACATTGGCACTAAGGTCACGGCATCGAACTTGCACCTTGAACACTATTGTTTTCGAACAAATGTTAATGCGTATGCGTTCGAATTCTTAAATTCAATTAATATTGTAGGTAGTTAAAACTTCTTGTCTTGTTGTTTACTTAGTGTTTTCTATTGTCATTATATTATTGTTTTGTTTACTTTCTGGATTCTTGTGGTCACGGACGACCTCAGTTACCAGTCCGTCCGTTTTTTTTTTCTACCTTTGCTGATAGTCTTGAGAGGCTATATCAGCGTTACCCTAGCTGTAGGTGAGCTCTCGGGGCTCTAACGCGAGGTGTTACTAACACTGGCCCTAGTAAGAGCAGTGCTTCGCAGAACCTACCACCGGATCGGAAACGCGACCCACTGAGAAGATCCCACGAAAAATTCAGTGGGCTGTGTCTGTGGGTTAATTTACTCGCCGAGCCCTTCCTCGCAAGCGACGGGTTCGGCGAGGACGGTGACCGGTGCTTGACGTACCTAAAAGCACCGTTAATGGATCGGGAGGTTTAGTAATGACGTGTTAGAGCAACGTCGACTGTTTACCATTCGGTCCACAGGATTGGGTATGTAATTTCCGGCGGCCACGACAAGAGGGTTTTCGTGTCGCGCCGCCTTCTTAAAGTGGCGTATTGATGCCGAGTGTATATACTTACTGACTGAGTCAAGCTCCGGGACATCATGGAGATAGATGTCCGTCCGTAATCGAAACAACGGAAATAATTTGTCCTTAAATGTCCTAAAATATAAAAAATGCTAGATTAAACCGTAGAAGCAGTTTTGATTACATCTACGACTCGCGAAGACTAAAGAATGTACTAAATGTTGTAGGGTTGGCGGAAACCGAAATCCCGGACGGTGATGCCCGCGGGCAGCGGGTCCGGCTCGGCGCGCTCCCCGCCTCACGCTCACGACGCCGCCGACAACAAAGACGAGGAGAATCTTCATAATGGAAAGGTCTGAAGACGCAAAGAAGTTATTCATTCCATCTATACTAATATATAAATCTACAGTGGTTTTTACGGATGTTCCATTATAACTACTGAACCGTGCATCCGATCGACTTGAAACTTGGTATCCATGTAGAAAATACATGTACTTAATGGATAGGCTCATATTTACGAGTATATGAGTGTTGGACTCCTTACACCAGTTGCGGGGACGTTAATGATGAGAATATTTGTGGGGGGTGAAAAATAATAACGTTAATTTTAAATGCCCAGCGAAGCGGACGGATACAGCTAGTCTTTTATAATGTTATAATCCAACAGCAGTATGTAAATGTTCTTTAAAACATGTAAGTTGTCTCGGTTTTTACAGAAATTTAAAACCATGTCGTGTTGTAACCGTAATAGTGAAGTAAATATCAAAATAAATAAGTTTTTTTTTTCTTTTTTCTTAGGCTTATTGAACGGACCAACGACCGAGTTGATGTTAAGTGATTACGCAGTAGACATAGACATATCAGCAGCATAGACATCAATAACGTAAAATTTGAGGTCTCTTTCTCTCTCTCTCTCAGTTGTATAGTAATTGCGCAAATTATAGCTTTTGCGGGTTTGATTTTTATTACTCAACTAGCTGACCCGGCAAACATTGTTTAGCCATATATAAGATTTCTAGGGAATTTTTAGTGTAGAAAAAAAAACTGAGTAAATGAATGAAAGAGGTGCTGTGAATGATGAGGGAATATTTAATAAAAATAACAAAACCTCATTACCACATAATACCTCATTATAACAAAAAAAAAATGTCCAAATAAAAAAAAAAAAATGTTAGGGGTGGACAACCCTAATCACTTAGGGGTATAAAAAATAGATAGTAGCCGATTCTCAGGCTTACTGAATATGCATAAAAAATTTCATGAGAATCGGTCAAGCGGTTTCGGAGGACTATGGGAACGAACATTGTGACACGAGAATTTTATATATTAGATGTTATTCTTTCATCCTCAAAGTCATTCGTGAACATGTGCTAATTACGTATTTTGTTAGAAAACCCCATAGACACAGCCCACTGAGTTTCTCGCCGGATCTTTTCAGTGGGTCGCGTTTCCGATCCGGTGGTAGATTCTGCGAAGCACTGCTCTTGCTAGGGCCAGTGTTAGCATCACTCCGGTTTTAGCCCTGTGAGCTTACCTACTAGTTAAGGTTAGGCTGAAATAGCCTCTCAAGGCTTATCAGCTTAGGTAGGGAAAAAAAAAGTTAGAAAAAACTGGTATCTATCTGCCTGCGGAATTCAAACACCGGCACAGTCGCATCGCAATAACTAACACGTTGAACGTCTTATGAAAAATCTAGTATTTTCATTCAGGTCACGGCGCCCACCGGTGAGCCCTATCTTACTGTACCATTCAAGCCACAAGGGACAACCGTGGGCCTTTTAAAGTTTTAAAATTAGTAGACGATAAAAGTCGCTAATTTTTATCTTCCGTGCAGATTATAGCATTTTATAAATTTTTGAATGAATCTCAAGTTGATCAAAAATACTGTTTCTTTATTATTATTTTTTTATTGCTTTGATGGGTGGACGAGCTCACAGCCCACCTGGTGTTAAGTGGTTACTGGAGCCCATAGACATCTACAACGTAAATGCGCCACCCATCTTGAGATATAAGTTCTAAGGTCTCAGTATAGTTACAACGGCTGCCCCACCCTTCGAACCGAAACGCATTACTGCTTCACGGCGGAAATAGGCGGGGTGGTGGTACCTACCCGTGCGGACTCCCAAGAGGTCCTACCACCAGTGAATCCCTAATTTTAGCTTGGCCCGAATGATATAGTACGCTAGGCCCACCGGTGGATCGTAAATCGAATAATGTGGTAAGAAGAGTTAAAATTTCATAATTGTCACCTAAAATTGTAATAAATATTGCTAAATTTGTAATACGCATTAAAATTCAACTTACGAATAATGAATATTCGATGAATAATGACTGTAACAAATTATACTACACTGTATGCTAGTTTGTATTACATATTATGTACATAAAAATTAACACACACGGACACACGAATATTCAGATAAGCCGTCTTATTACAATATGCTTACTTAAATATCGAGCAGTAATTAATTACACAGTGGTTAGTTCGTTCGTATTAAAATGTTGACTAATCTAAATATTCTAGCGATGCACCGGTGTTCGAATCCCGCAGACGGATACCAATGCTTCTAATGAAATTCGTACTTAACAAATGTTCACGATTGACTTCCGCGGTGAAGGAATAACATTGTGAAATAAAAATCAAATACACAAAATTATAATTTGTGTAATTATTGGTGGTAGGACCTCTTGTGAGTCCGCAGGGGTAGGTACCATCACCCTGCCTATTTCTGCCGTGAAGCAGTAATGCATTTCGGTTTGAAGGGTGGGGTAGCCGTTGTAACTATATTGAGACCTTAGGGATTTACGTTGTAGATGTCTATGGGCTCCAGTAGCTACTTAACACCAGGTGGGCTGTGAGCTCCTCCATCCATCTAAGCAATAAAAAATAAACTAACTACTCTAAATATAACCAATATCTACATTCTACGTTATATTTGAATCTATAAATGTAAAATATTTATGCATTTTCAAACAAAACAATTAAATTTTTGTCCGCGTGTGCTTTGGTGACTTTACTGTGTTATATTTGATTTAATTATTTATGATTTGATATCTCAATGATTTTATCGTTTTTTTTTTTCAGGACAAAGACGGAAAGAAGAAGAGCAAAAACAAGGAAGGTTCGTTTAACTTACTATTTTATATAGATTGTACTGTGCCCGTCCTGTAAATGAATTAAAAAAAAAACAATTTATATCTTAAAAAAATGTTTTTTTGCATTGAATTGTTACTAAACTGTTTTGTTTTTTGGTGTACAATAAAGAATACTCTCTCTCTCTCACTTTCTGTCTCTCTCTCAACTCAAAAATCAGCTGACGCTCGGGGTCAGCGACCTCGTGAGATGGGAGGGAGGAACGCCATTGCCTTCATTTTAGTTTCCGGACTCATGAAAATGTAGTTATTAAAACAAGAATGACATAATATGTCTAATGTATTAAAAATATAATTTTTATATTCGCATAAGTCATTGCCTATCCGGAAGGATGTACACTTCGTATTATTCAGATTAATATAAAAATAGATTTATTTATTTCTAATGTAACATAAATTATGATCAAATAAATCAAACTGAAAATGAATATTTCATTTACGCTGCGCATGGAATTAATAAAACGGTGAGTGTTAATGTACAACACTTCGTAAAGACGAAAATCAAAAATCTTAATTAAAGCTGGTCCTTTTTGACCTTATTGCTATGTAGCTAGTTATTCAAGAGATTCACGATATGTTTCTTTAAAGTAACGAGAAATAAAATAATACCAATAATTCTATTCAATAATAGATGTGTGATTAGGGAAGTATACTTTTATCTAATACTAGCTGTGCCCGTCCGCTTCACTGGGCATTTAAAATTAACATTATTATTTCTCACCCCCACAAAGATTCTCATTATTAACGCCCCCGCAACTGGTGAAGGGAGTCCAACACTCATATAAATATTAACCTATCCATTAAGTACATGTATTTTCTACATGGATACCAAGTTTCAAGTCAATCGGATGCGTGGTTCAGTAGTTATAACGGAACATCCGTAAAAACCACTGTAGATTTATATGTTAGTATAGATTCGCAGAGAAAGTTCACGTTATGTTTGGTGTTGTTAAATCTATAGCTGCACGGGTTCCACCTTCTTCTCTCTCTATTACATCCAACCGTAGATAACTCTGGGCTTCGATACTCATTTGAACAATGACGTGACGCTTAGGTACTAGTGGTATAGCGTCTTGTGAGTGTAGATACCCATGCCGCCTATTTCTGCCGTGAAGCCGTTGCACTATAAAACTGAGACTCAGGATTCGTGTTTCGAGGTGAATGGTGGCGTTTTCTTTGTTGATATGTCTATGGGCTCCGGTAACCACTTAACATCGTGTGGGCCGTGAGCTCGTCCAGCAACCTAAGCAATAAAAAATATCTCAATACGATAATTTCTAGAAATATTTCATAAACAAACATACAACTAACATTGGCGGACGGTAAACAATTGACGTCGCCTAAAAGATGTCATTTTGGATCCTCTCGATCCAGTAACGATGCTTTTAGGTACCTCAAGCACCTCAAGCTCGTTCATCCATCTAAGCGTTAAAAAAAACTCGTTAAATGTGCTCCCAATTATTCCAAATGATCATAGAAAAAAAGGAATATCGATGAGTGAAAAGATATTTGGTTTGAGCGACATTTTATTTGGTGTTAGCATCAACAGTTTGGTGTTTTTAATTTAACTTCGATTAAGTTTACTCCATTCAAATGGTTAAAGAAGTTTTTTTTTTTGTTATGATATTTTTTCCAAATTTTAAACTTTAAATGGCTCTCCTGGATAAAATTTGCAAAAATGTCCGTTAAACCAATGTCGCCTTTCACCTTTCGATATACTACCTAGATTACGTTTAAAAAACTTGAAATACAACAGTGTCATTGAACTTTTTCAGAAACAATACGTTCAGTTCTGATCGAAGGTGTCTTATTCCGAGCTCGTTACCTCGGCTCCACCCAGCTCGCTTGCGAGGGTCAGCCGACGAAGGCAACTCGGATGCTCCAGGCCGAAGAAGCGGTCTCCAGGATTAAGGTAAACGGAGTAATATCGTTTTTTTTTGTTTAATATTTACACGTGTCTTCGTTTTGCGGTTTAATCTATGGTTAGTACGTCGGGTAATATACCAGGTAATATCAGTTGATCCGACCTAGTATCATTGAAATTTGGATGACTTTTAATATGCTGATTGAATTTAAGTCAGACATCATATCGTGAACCACTGCTTCGTAAAACATATCTAAATCATTTTTTTTTATTAAATCAAAATGCAAAGTAGTTTAATAACCTAAAAGTACATATTATTATCCGCAACACGCTTCGTAAATGGACTTCAGTCCTGAGAAGTATTGAAGTAATAGACACTCCCGTTTCATTTTTAAAATGAAACCCAATAAAATAAATTACACTTCAAGATATTACACGGTTGCTTTGTGTGTGCGTGGAAAGTCTACCTAATGCTCTCCTCAATAGATGTTCAGATTATTTGTATACAGTTTGGGGGAACAAGGAATTAACAGCGATCCGGTACCGAAGCTGCTACGCTTGAGTTGTTAGGTCTCCTTCGGAGGCGCTCGGGTAGCTGTTAGCAAATCCCACTCCTCCTGGCGACCAGTAGGGGTGGGATCCTCCCACCTGTCCTGGTGAAACTGGAAAGGCCTCAGGGCTACCAGTAAGCCTTCCTTCATAAAAAAAGGAAGTAACAAGGGATGCGAACATTATTATGTTACTTAAGTCT
Organism: Bombyx mandarina; assembly: GCF_003987935.1. The sequence goes on along the minus strand of NW_021011520.1, from coordinate 551,208 downwards.
ATCTATACCATGCCCGGGAAATCTGTTAACTACTAACAAGAGATTAAACCGTAAAACTTTATTTTAATAATATTCTTATTAAAAATAAATATTTATTTCAAAATTAAAGGAAAACCAGTTTTTATGATGACATACCACACCTAATTTCAACAATTAATATAATCTATTTCATAGAAATTACTAATAGAACTATATAAAATTGTTGTTACAATTTATTTGTTTGATTTCAATTTGAAGTAATTAATTATCTGACTGATCGATGTATTATAATGACACAACAGTTAAATGAATTGTTAATTAACGCATTCTCATTAATGTAAAGGCAAAAACTGCCCGTGTGAATCGGTTTAAAAGTACCTAACATTATATATTATGTAGATATTATGTACTGTGTTTGCGAGCATGAAATTGCGTTTTACTATTATCTCTTTATTATATTACCAGAATCGACTATTATTACCGGAATGGACACGGTTTCGCAAGGCTTACAAGTACTCCACTGAGAAAAGAAAAAACCGGGTTAGACATCTGAAAAAACCCTTCGTCAGTGTTACAAAAAAAAAAAAAAGCAAATGTCAGTTCATTCTTGGCACAGACATATAAATTTAATACATATTGGCTATTTTATAATTGCAGCCATGTTCATTTACGTTTAAAATAAAATACCACATATTTTAACGGAAAGTGTTTGCACCTTAAAGTTGTAAAATATTTTTCAAACACATTTTAAATTATTATGTAAATATGTAATTTCATGCTCTAAATAAATACCAGTATTTTGTAGGTTTAGTGTATTGAGAATGCTAGTGTACTTGAAATATAATTATAAATATTAATTAGATTAGTTTTTATGCCGAGAGTTACGGTACCCCGTGAATGAATTTGTCAACTCTGTGGTGACGTCCACCGACCTGTCCGCCAAACCATTTACGCTCTTATTGACTTGGCACTAGAGTGTTTTTTTCAGCGTGCTCCTCACCCCCTCGACCCGACCTGGAAGAATGTCGGATCCCGTACTGGCCGGCTAGCCTCCTCTGAATATGTTTGTCTGTCGCTTACTTTACCGCTTGTCGCTATGCTTTACATTACGTCCTTGCGCTCTAAAAACCTTCGAACTAAGGTAAGGTGACAGCCTTTCCGTTCACAAGTGCTCGTTTCACATTTAGCATGTTTTACGATTTTACTTAATTAGATTATCGTGTGTATTTTTTTTTAATTCGTACTCTTGGATAATCTGTGCTGCCACGGACGAATATTGGCGCGCGTGGGACGCTTGCTCTATGATCACGCGAGTTTCACATCTGCACGATACAGCATGATCCATATCCGATTCACACCGGCTGTAGCCGATTTCCGGCGGACCGAGAGAGCCTGCACAGACATCGCGGATTAGCTTTACGCCTAAGCACGAGTGGAGATGATTTAATTAACTTTATTAATCGTAAGGCTTCCGAACTAACGACGACGGTTATCGCTCGCTCGCTTCTCTCATCATTGTGCGTGTTTGTATTCGAGTTTATTTTTGCTTGCGTTTTCGTCAATCTGATGATTGGCTAGGTACAATGATATGCGCGTTTGAAAAAGGCTTTACCTATATATAGTCCGATGAAAATCGAATATTTTTCAATAGCTTCATTCAGCTACAGAGTTTGCTTTCATAATTATCGGGAAATTGTGTATAGAATATGCCTACTGAATTTAAGAGAAAAAACTATTAAAATTGATATGTCAGTAATCGATTTTATGACATAAATAATACTGGCCATCGAACATCGATAGTGATAAATCGGTAAAAAGAGTTGCCAATCGTAAAAAATATCGAATACGACAATGTGAGAGCGAGCGGTTCGGTGAGGAGGTTAGCCGGTGTGTCCTACAGTGGGAGTGGGGCTGCGATGGTCCGTACTCCGGGGTGTACGCGGCGCCGGCGGCCGTGTTCCGCCTCACGTTCCTGGGATCGGTCGAGGTGGACGAGGACTCTAGGAGAAGGAAAAAACGACTCAAAAAGAACATGGTCGAGGAGGCAGTCACTAAGATCAAGGTGGTTTGGCCGACAGCTAATCCATATGAATAATTTGTTATTATTATATCATTTTAATGTTTAATGTATCAAAGCATTGGGTCCACATCTGAAATGAATTATTATGTATGACATTTCCAAAAAAAGGACCCTTGATATTTTGCCGTCAATAAAAATTTACCAAAAAATATACTGTATGGGTAAAATATAAAACATAAATCTGATACGAAAAACAGCCTTAATCATTCGTTATTTGCGTTGAATATTGCATATAAATGTTTTTCATGAATATATTTAGCAATGATTAATAGTAATAGTGTAGGCTAATCGTCTTCGCGCTGTGATATAACGACCACTTGTTATATATAGGTATAACTCTTTTTTTTTGCGTAAACTTATATGCGTTTCGTAATTAAGTAGATTTTTATTGTAATTCCTTTCTTATATATTATATTTAAATTAACAACACTTTTTATGATTTTTCCTTATTGCTCACCCATGGATTTTATTAGGCATTGGTAAGTTAGAAAGACCAAAATTTATGTTTTTATTATATCAAGCAAAGCGTAAAAAACGTATCTTGGTTAGTGTTTTACATGGACAATCACTGATATAGGCAATGTCGGTGACACAGCCAATGTGCTGAGGTCTTTTTTTAAACCTCAAATAACAAAACTGCTGGTATATCTTCCAATGTTATGCGATTATAGATAAGCGAAGAAAATTGGCCAGGGTCCGCAGATCCGCAGTATATTGCAACAAAAATATTGCCCACCATACCTGTTTCGACTTAGATTGCGGAGTCACGAATTGTGGAATTACATCATTACATTTTGAGACAGAGAAAGTATCTATATTGCATGAAATACAACTTTTCAAACCGGGGAACTCATGACCGATTTGTGGCAGAAATAAAAAAGGTGGTGGTACCTAAGCGGGCTTACAATGCGCCTTACGAATTGATTTTGTTTGCATCTAGGTTCATTAATACACCCATAGACACAGCCCGTTAAGTTTTTCGCCGGATCTTCTTAGTGGGTCGCGACTCTGATCCGGCGGTAGGTTCTGTGAAGGACTGCTCTTGCTAGGGCTAGTGTTAGCGAACTCACTGAGGTAGCTGAAATAGCCCCATAAGCTACTAGCGTATCAATTGGGAAAAAACAATACTACTACAGTAGTATTACCAATATTATTTCCTTTTTCGGCTGTATCTGTAGGTTTTACTTTAAAAATTAATAACAAAATCTGGTCGCAAGGAAGACACTAAAGCAATGTTAGATTAAATTTATTGTTTTCATTGCGAAGGCACCCGAGGGCGAGAACCAACCGAGCACCGAAGTGGATCTGTTCATTTCAACGGAAAAAATAATGGTTTTAAACACGGAACTGAAAGAGATCATGATGGACCATGCCCTCAGAACGATATCGTACATCGCCGATATAGGGGACCTGGTGGTTCTGATGGCGAGGCGACGTTTCGTTCCGCACGAAAATGATTCCGATCAACCGAAACTGAACCGTACGCCGAAGATGATATGTCACGTTTTTGAGAGCGAGGAGGTGAGTCAATTATAATCGAACAAGTTCACTTCGAGTAAAACAAATTTGGAGTCTCATATTTTGTAAGAAATAAAAATGAAACCCGCAAAATTATAATTTGCGTAATTACTGGTGGTAGGACCTCTTGTGAGTCCGCGCGGGTAGGTACCACCTGCCTGCCTATTTCTGCCTTGAACCAGTAATGCGTTTCGGTTTGAAGGGTGGGGCAGCCGTTGTAACTATACTTGAGACCTTAGAACTTATATCTCGGGGTGGGTGCCGCATTTACGTTGAAGATGTCTATGGGCTCCAGTAACCACTTAACACCAGGTGGGCTGTGAGCTCGTCCAACCATCTAAGCAATAAAAAAAAAAGTTCAGCTGGTATCGCGCGTATTGTGAAGTCGGTGCGGTATTTCGGTGTAACACAAAATGTACATACAGAAATGGGACCCAGGTCTACCTAACACTTTCTAATACCCGCGGCACAGCAGTTGTATTCCTTGTTGATTTCTTCCCTCTGCTCGTTCTGCTAATTCGCAACATTTATTGCTGATGGCCCTCACGGGTGTTTACCCCTGTTCTGACAATCTCCGGACTGTAGTACTGGATAGTCGTTGTCTAAAGGTGCATAGCGGTATTAACAGTGGTGTTATGAGCTCCTCTGTCTATTTGGCAAACGGTCTGGAAAAACAAATGAGAGCGCAGAACGTACTTCTGAATATATCCCCCCTATAACGCGGTAATATTATACCCTTGTTTTTTGCCATATAAGCCGTGGATTTTCTGCAAAATTTTTTTTGTGCTGTGAAATTTATAATGATTAATTTGTACTTTTGGCAATATTCGATGTAAAACTCTTTTTAATGGGAAATGTTAAACTTTAATCATTTATACATATCGCCTTATATTCAGCGAAACTTGTATAGTTTAAAATAAATTATACTAGCTTTTAGTTTATTAAGCTTACTTATGTTCTATCTTTGTGCGTGGTACGTAAACGCATTCCCATTTCACGTTTCGGTTAATCTAAATAGTCTTTCAATAATAGCGATTAAATTAGTCATATAATCAAAATCACAAATTAATAAGTTTTTTAAAGATTATCGTTTAGTATCGAAGTATTATCGTTTTCTACTAAAACTACCAAAAAGTTGCCAGCCTAAACTGAAAACTACCGAAATTTATTTTACAGGCCCAATTCATAGCGCAGTCGATTGGCCAAGCGTTCCAAGTGGCCTACATGGAGTTCTTAAAGGCAAACGGAATCGAAGACCACAGCTTCGTCAAGGAGATGGATTATCAAGAGGTGCTGAACAGTCAGGAGATATTCGGTGATGAACTCCAGATGTTCGCGAAAAAGGAATTGCAAAAAGAGGTACATAGCTTGTTAAGAGCTTGACACTTCAAGCAGGTCCATCATATTGTAGAATATTTTGAAAGCTTCAAAAATTTTTTAGGAATTTACATATACATATATAAAAATGAATTGCTGTTCGTTAGTCTCGCTAAAACTCGAGAACGGCTGGACCGATTTGGCTCATTTGAGTCTTGAACTATTTGTGGAAGTCCAGTAAAGGTTTAAAAGGTAGATAAATATGAAAATGCTCGGAATTAAATAAAAATAACAATTTTGTTTTTTATTTTTTTAATGTGTCCTTTTGATGTGTCCCCCGTCGGACGGATTTCTATTGTTTGTTTTAAGTTTATTTTATACAAAAGTTTAGGCCTTTTATTTATCGATTGAAGCACCACGAAGTCTGCCGGGTCAGCTAGTAAATAATAAAAAAATATAGCTTTTTTTTAACAAACGGCTCGCAATTAAATTCAGTTGAAAGATAAATATTAAGCTTGTTGTAATAACAAGTTGCTCCTTCAGGTGGTAGTACCGAAGACTAAAGGCGAGATCCTGGGCGTGGTGGTGGTGGAGTCCGGGTGGGGCTCCATGCTGCCCACCGTGGTCATCGCCAACCTCGCGCCCGCCGGCGCCGCCGCGCGCTGCGGACAACTCAACATAGGTGCGTCCCCGGTAACCATACTCGTCGAACTCGACAAAGAGGTCGGCGTGCAACCTAACCCATGCATCAGCCCGCTGAGTTTCTCGCCGGATCTTCTCAGCGGGTCGCGATTGCAATCCGATAGCAAATTCATTCGCGAAGCAGCTGCTCTTGAGTTGTTAGGTCTCCTTCGGAGGCGCTAGGGCAGCTGTTAGCAATTCCCCCGCCGATCCGGCAAAAACTCAGTGGGCTGTGTCTATGGGTTAATTTACTCGCCGAGCCCTTCGTCGCAAGTGACGGGTTCGGCGAGGACGGTGACCGGTGCTTGAGGTACCTAAAAGCACTGTTATTAGATCACTATAAAATGATTTTATAACTTAACTCTGTCTGTCTTACCTCTATATTCTGATTAGTTTTAGGATACAAAAAGACGATATTCATTGTTGTTTCGATTTGTTATTTAAACATTTTTATTTTGTATCTGAAACTATGTAGGTATATATTGATTTAAATGAGGCTCTGTAAATTTTTTTTTGGTTCTAGATTTACCCGTAATATTTTTATTTAATTACAGGCGATCAAATAATAGCAATTAATGGAGTAAGCCTCGTCGGTCTGCCTCTGTCGACCTGTCAAACTTACATAAAGAACTCTAAAAACCAAACTGTAGTGAAACTTACCGTGGTACCGTGCGCTCCCGTCGTTGAGGTCAAGATAAAACGGCCGGACACTAAATACCAATTAGGCTTTAGCGTTCAAAATGGTGTGGTGAGTTTAACTTTTATATAATAATATACTAATTGTCCCCAGTAGTCGAAATTTGACTATAATTAATTGAAATTATAAGTTGAACATTATTATGATTTTATTGTCAAAGACTATTATACTTCTATAATCACAGATTTGGCCAAGACTACATTATAGACAAATAATATTAAAGATAAACAATATTAATCTATTCTTAATTTGACCACAGACTTTAAATAATAACAAATGAGTATACACGCGTCTGTGTGTGTTAAATAGTAGTGTAATGATAATGGTTTATGCGCAATTTAAAAAAAAATAACATTCTGCACTCCTCTATATTCTCTATAAGGGAGGGAAATTTCATACTCCTCCGTAGGCGCAATTTTCGTAAAAAGGGGTACAAACTTTTTACTTCACGTATTAATATATACATAGTATATAGTACATGTGTTCGGAAATTAAAAAAGGCGTTTTTTTTTAATTATATTATTATGATATCTTTGTCAATCTCTACAGATATGCAGCTTACTCCGCGGCGGCATAGCGGAGCGCGGCGGCGTGCGCGTGGGACATCGCATCATCGAGATCAACTCGCAGAGCGTGGTCGCCGTGCCGCATGAGAGGATCGTCAACCTGCTCGCCACCTCCGTCGGAGAGGTGAACGATTGTGAACTAAATAATTTTGTCGGTCGGATGTCTTTTACAGAAAATGATGTAAACTCTTTGTGCTACTGAGCACTAGTCACTGGACTATGCTAAAAAAAAACGTCACTTATTATAGAACGTCTTGACAATTTCATCATTGACATTCAAGTTTGTCTGTCACGATTCTACCCGGCCCTGGCACAAGATTATTAATTATTTAATATAATCTATGGTCAGTGTCAATCGAATTTGACATTTATGATACTTTTTTTAAAAACAGAATTCAAATCTGATCGATGCGGATTGGATTCGCCATCGACGATGACAAAAACTGTATAATATTCCAAATCGTCGATTTAAACCGTACTGTTAACGTTGCAGTAAATAATGTACCTTAAAAAAATACAATGCTCATTAAAGAGTAGCATAGTTGTATTCGTGTAATCGCATTTCAGATCTTAATGAAAACGATGCCGACGTCGATGTTCAGACTGTTGACTGGCCAGGAGAATCCGGTGTTCATATAACCGCGCGCGCCGACCACACACAAGTGCCTGCTTCACCCACACAGCCTCCTCAACCGCTGCAACTCACCCTCGGATCGTATCTTACCCTTAGAATATTCACTACTGAATTATTGTCATGAAAATTTCAGCCAATGCTTCCATAAGTAAAATTATCAATAGTTGCGGACAAGGTCTCTTTATATTTCAAGTAAGTAGCGTTGGTACACACTCCACCAGCATTCAGAGACGTAACGCGTTTGTTTCACTTGGCTATATACCGCAAATGATATAATTTGAGGTATATGTACTTATTAATTTCAAGGCACAGAGAACGTCAAATCAAAATGGACGTGTTCATTATCACGTCAACAAAATGGCGACTCATTTGACAAAGAAATGGATTACAATTTTTTTTTGTCATTTGGAATTTCAAATTCTGCATACGAATCTACGTTTAAATTAATTTTGAAGACAGCGCCATCTGTTATTGTTTTCCTGTTACTAGTTGCGCCACACAATCCGAACGATCCGAGGCTGGTGTAAGCTTTGCTGTCAAAAAATACTCAAAAAACAAAAACAATGTGATGTAAAACTTTTCTAAATGCTTACAAACGCTTTCGTGGCTACTAAAATAAGTACGTATATATATCGTGTAAGTTTAATTAAAATATTTGCTGCTAATTCTAAATGAAAGGAGATTACAATAAATATTTTTATGCTTTCATCAAATGTTGTTAGCAGCAAATATGAACGTAGCTCTTGCTGTTCGTCTCTTTCTCTCAATCGAATAGAATATAGAGCGAAAGAGACAGAAATCGTTCGAGGGTTACGTTCGGAGGTGATAAAAAATATAATCGTCATGACAATGTGTATACATACTCCACTTATGTATGTGAATGTGTTTTTGTAAATCAAATATCAAATTCACTCATATCTGCTTAGATATTAATTAAATATATTAAGTGTAAGTTGAGTCACTAAATGCTTCTCGTCAATACATTTTAAAATTCTGTTTGCTTTGATAAACAGCAATGTGTTAATTGAATGAATTCATGAGAGATTTGATTTGATCTGAAAATAATACCTTATTTATAAAGTCGTAAAGTCTAAATCACACAATATTCTTCAAATCGTTACTGTTTTTCAATTATTATAGTATTGTTCATTTGAAAAAGGAGTCAAATTTTAATTCGCTAATGTCTAAATTGACCAGTACGGCAATTTATATTTTAATAGAACAAAGTTTGATTTGATGCTGTTTTACAAGTACTTATTCGAATTGAATATAACAATCGTGATAGCTGGCGGACAATCATTTAAATAGTTCTAATGCTAATTGAACAAAATGCGGTTTGTTTTTTAACGTGCTTTTTTATATTTAATAACTGAAGACTGTAGAATCTCACCACCGCACCTGTGACGAAAGACGAAAGCTTCTTTTGTATTGTTTAGAGGCTATACTGCATTCAAACTGGAATACATGACGTGTTTCGCGGTAGGAATAGCTTGGAAGGTGGTGACGACCCGTGCGGGCTCAGTGCACTCTACTGTCAGGATCTGCTTTGTACTAATCAAATAGTTTAGATTGATTTGAATGGAATCTATTAGTACCTAAGTACTGCGTATTAATAAGTTCTCTCAAAATGACACTATTATACGCTTATACATGTAATAATATAATGCAAAATGTAACAGAGGTCTATATGTATGTTGAAAGTTTTTTTTTTTAATTGCTAAGTTGGGTGAATGAGTTCACAGCCCACCTGGTGTTAAGTTGTTACTGGAGCCCATAGACATCCACAACGTAAATGCGCCACCCACCTTGAGATATAAGTTCTAGGGTCTCAGTATAGTTACAACGGCTGCCCCACTCTTCAAACCGAAACGCATTACTGCTTCACGGCAGAAATAGGCAGGGCGGTGGTACCCACCCGCGCGGACTCACAAGAGGTCCTACCACCAGTAATTACGCAAATTATAATTTTGCAGGTTTCATTTTTATTACACGATGCTATTCCTTCACAGTGGAAAAGTGTTTAAAAATAATTAATAAAGCAGTAATGAATGGATAATAACGAGTTGTTGTACTCCGCAATTTTCGAAGGTTTACTGTCCATTGCTGCGGGAAAGGGAAACCGTCAACAAATGCTTTCGAATTTACAGTATCTTTATAATTATAGTTCCATACTTGGAATACAGGGTGAGGTCCCATTTCAAACAGATTTAAGAAAAAAAATTCATTTTTATTTTAAAAACAAAACGTATAGCCGCGGAGTACACATACTCGTAAATAAATCTATGCCAATATCTTAGTCACGAACTAAAAAAACAAAATAAAAAAAAGTTTGCCATTGTAAAAGAATTCAATGCGTTATCAAAATAAAGTTCATTTTTCTTTCTATCTTTTTCGTAAGCCAAATACAGATGGACAAATTTAATATTTCCTAGAATGTATTTTGTACTGATAACTGTACATTCAAGTTCAGAAACGAATTTGCTTTATTAATGTTGAAAAAAATATTTAGTTTGTTTTTTTAAAAAACAGTAATATTCTATTTTAATTTTACAAAAATGCAGCAAATATTACATTGGACAGATTACGATGTCATTGTTTATAAACTTGTTTTGCCATTTAGACGTAAGCAATTTTTATTTCATTTTTATTAATTATAGATTTTATCGAAGAAGACTGGGATTTCGTAGTCTTCGATTATTTGAATCTTGCGTAATTGCCATTTCATTTTAGTTTTAATTCACCAGATCATTCCATTATTTATTGTCTATGCTTTCTAACTACTTTAATGTAATTATTAATTAAAAAACAAAAGAATGAATGAAACACCATTTTATGTAATGAATTTATTATATAAAAAAATATGCACCCATAGTTCAAAATGTATTCGAAACCGTAATATGTACTTTTAAGGAAGGCCCTTTGAAATTAAATTATCTCTTTCATGCTTATAACATTTACAATGCTAATGAAAGAGAGAGGTATCTGTTCACGTTTTTCTTTTTTAATTCCCGCGGTTTCAACGGAAAAATTAAAATAATGAATCGACTAGTGCGTATAGAATTATATATGGGAACTCTCAAGTAGCAACTCAAGAAAAAAATATATCATATTTTGTAAATTTTATAGTATTGCTATAGCATTAATATGTAACCCACGTTTATATGTAAATCCTGTGTTCTTAGCTAAGCTTAGCGCTCTGAGGACGAGTAAACTATATTTATGTATAAAATTTATTAATGACAGTATTTCTATAAAATGTATCGATAAATAATCGATTCGTAATATTTCGTAATCGATACGGATTGAGTTTAAACGAGATTGTTATGTAAACGACTTTAGATGTACCCCTTGTAATCGCTTCATGAACATTCCTCGAAAGTTCAAACTTTATCTATATTTCGATTCAATTCTTCTTTGCGATTTCGACCAGTGAGCTCTAGTTTTTTTTTAAACACTTCACCGATTTCTATTTTTAGATTTTCGATTCCAATGTTTGTCTAAATAAATCGTGATGTACACAAAGACAATGCTGGAGTAACTCGATTTTTAATAGATACATATATGTCAATATGTGTGAAAAAAAATTCACTTTTTTCCACCGGATGAAGGAAGGGACGAGAATTCATCCCCCAACTGGTGTAAAGTAGTTAGTTTTTTGTCTAATCGCTGGTAATCTCAAAGAGCTATACCAGCTCTTATGGGTTGGTAGGCTCGGAGGCTCAACAATAGCAACAGCAGTAATTCGCTGAATCTATAATTGGATCGGAGTCGCGACTCACTGACAAGATTCGGCGAGAAACTTTGTAGGTCAGTTACTGGAGACCATAGACATCACGACGTGAGTACTGCCACCTACATTGCGACGTAAGGAGGAAGTTGCATTTGTGACAAATACCAGCCGTCCTGTCCCCCTCAATCCGGAACAACCAAACTTATTAAACAGTTTTCTCTCTAAATATCACCATTATAAATTAATAAGAACTCACTGGTCAAGCTCCTTGTAAAATTTCCTTTCCAATATAGCTAAAAAGGTTAATAATGTATAACGTAATTTTATATTGCTAGCTGTTGTGAATAAGATTTTATTTACATTTATGAAACACAGATAATAAATAAATTAATAAAAAAAATAGCCTTTATCGTGAATGCTCGTGGTAGTTACACTGTAATATGTGAAATTATTGTTGTTCTCATTTCTAAGAGTATTATTCTAGTCTGCATTAAAGTTAAGAATAAAATGAACATACTGGATTATTGTTTTATTTTGACATTTCTTGAATAATTAAAAAGTTCGTTGAATTTCGGTGTTGCTAGACTTCTGATACTCAGCTCATGTACTCTAAAATGTTCTTGCTCATATGAGGCCAAAGTCGCAATTACACTAAGCCAATAGCTCTAGCTACCTATAAATTTCCTAGTTGAAATGCCAATATTGACCAGAAGGTCAATATTGGGAGTCTGGGGACAATAAGGAAGTCTGGAGACTTTTACGCTATATACCTCAGTAATTCTATGAATTCCTTTTTTTATTATTGCTTATATGGGTGGACGAGCTCACAGCCCACCTGGTCTTAAGTGGTTACTGGAGCCCATAGACATCTACAACGTAAACGCTCCACCCACCTTGAGATATAAGTTCTAAGGTCTCAAGTATAGTTACAGCGGCTGCCCCACCCTTCAAACCGAAACGCATTACTGCTTCACGGCAGAAATAAGCAGGGTGGTGGTATCTACCCGTGCAGACTCACAAGAGGTCCTACCACTAGTGGAAAATTTCATTTTGGTACTACATAATACTTTAGAACCTTTTTGGTTTCGTAGTTAGCGACTTCTGTACTCCGAAAATCAGGGTCGAAACAGGACTGGACCTATCTGAAGATAATTGGCATCCGAAGGCGGATTCCTGCTCTTGTCTCGTGGCTACGGACTTTTAGTTGATCTATAATAGGAGAATTCTTGGAGTAATTCTTATGGTCAATTGATTAGAGCTGTTGAATGTGCAAAGATAAACATATATGGATAACCGTNCAGCTTCGCTTCAACTGAACCAAGACCTGGCAACAGCTCTAGTTTTGACTTAATAGAAGGAATATCTATTTTACCCCAAGATTAAATTATTACAATTATTAACCTATATGTTTTGTTGATGTTCTAATAAATATATAAATAAATACATATGTTGATTTTAATAATTTAATAGCATTATGACGCAGAGTAAGTAATGTTTATGTACGTGAGTGTACCATGCGCGAACTTACCCCCACTACGTCAACAAATGCTCAAGAAGTTTGCCGGCTATTATAGTTAGCGACTTGTGTACCTATTCCGGAATCCAGGGTCGAAACAGGAATGGACAAATCTGAAGATAATTGGCATCCGAAAGCGGATTCCTGCTCTTGTCTCGTGGCTACGGACTTCTAGTTGATCTATAATAGGAGAAACTCCTTGGAGCAATTCTTATGGTCAGTGATTAGAGCTGTTGAATGTGTAAAGATAAACACATGGATAACTATTTATAGAAACACCAGATGTTAAAAAGAGCATACTACCTAATTTTAAATTGACATATACACAAAAATAGAATGACCTGACCTATGATCTTTTTAGTGGGTCGCTAATCCGATACGGTGGTAGATTCTGCGATGCACTGCTCTTGCCAGGGCTAGTGTTAGCAAATTCTCTTAGGTTAAGCCTGTGAGCTCACCTAACCGTCCGCGATGAGCTGGAATAGCCCCTTAGGCTACCAGTAAATAGGTAAGGAAAAAAGAATAAAATGGCGGACCATATATTTCTTCATAAAAGTCTCCCAAGGAAAAAAATTCAACGGATTTTTCGTACGTCGGTTTTTTTGTTATCTAAATATTTTAACGAATATTTTTCTAAAATAAATTTACTCCTTATTGTAAAATAAAAAGCTTCTGTGGGCCGAGAAAAATAAAAAACGCTGCCCTAAAACAATCGCTAAGTTATGACGTAATTGAATGGGAATTTCCTCCTATTTATCTTGTATTACAATACTTTCGTAAACAGATGTGTTTAATAAACAAGTTTTAATGTAATATTCAGTTAAATTCAAATTTGTCACGTTGTTTCCTTACTTGTAACATGTGACTTCCAAGCCAGATGCATATTATTATTCTTTTTTACATACTTGAACAACGGCTTGTTTTAGGAGGATTTTATTTTATTCTTACTTAAGCTGGTAGGTAGCCGTGAGGGGCTATTCCAGCGTAATCTATATTGAAGTCGTCATCGATAAGACGTCCGGTGCATTCGTGTTGAAGCGATGCACCGGTGTTCGAATCCCAGGCGTGTACCAATTTTTTTAATGAAATACTTATTCAACGAATGTTCACAATTGACTTCCACAGTGAAGGAATAACATCGTGTAATAAAAATCAAACCCGCAAAATTTTAATTTTGCGTAATTACTGGTGGTAGGACCTATTGCGAGTTCGCACGGGTAGGTACCACCACCCTGCTTTTTTCTGCCGTGAAGCAGTAATGCGTTTCAGGTTTGAAGGGTGGGGCAGCCGTTGTAACTATACTTGAGACCTTAGAACTTATATCTCAAGGTGGGTGGAGCATTTACGTTGTAGATGTCTATGGGCTCCAGTAACCACTTAAGACCAGATGGGCTGTGAGCTCGTCCACCCATCTAAACAATCGCTTGGAGCCTCTGGGTCTGCGGAGGGACTTCGGTTCCCTCTGTATTTTGTACCGCATTTTCCATGGGGAGTGCTCTGAGGAATTGTTCGAGATGATACCAACGTCTCGTTTTTACCATCGCACCGCCCGCCACCGGAGTAGAGTTCATCCGTACTACCTGGAGCCACTGCGGTCATCCACAGTGCGTTTCCAGAGGTCTTTTTTGCCACGTACCATCCGGCTATGGAATGAGCTCCCCTCCACGGTGTTTCCTGAATGCTATGACATGTCCTTCTTCAAACGAGGCTTGTGGAGAGTATTAAGCAGTAGGCAGCGGCTTGGCTCTGCTCCTGGCATTGCTGCAGTCCATGGGCGACGGTAACCACTTACCATCAGGTGGGCCGTACGCTCGTCTGCCTAGAAAGGCAATAAAAAAAATCCTTACAAGTAGGGGAGCTAACGGGGCTCAAACCTGACTACGTTGCTAAGACGAACCCTAGCAAGAGCCGTGCTTCGCAGAATCTACCATCGGATCGGAAACGCGACCCACTGAGAAGATCCGGCGAGAAACTCAGTGGGCTGTGTCTGTGGGTTAATTTACTCGTCGAGCTCTTCGTCGCAAGCGACGGGTTCGACGAGAACGATGACCGGATTATGTTAAGACTTATCCCCGTCGGTTATACAGTTTGGATTTCAGCGTAGTTTCTAGATTCTGGCAGGAGTATAGGTTTTAGTAGGTATCGATGTAGATTATGGCAACAGTTCCAGTCGGGCTCGCTTATTTCTCTAATAACAGAGAAGACTAACGATATTTCCTAGTTCTTGCAGTTTGCACGTTCTGGTATTGATTTATTTTCCTTTACCAGGCAGTAAAAATTACACTGTGTGACATGATATTTCTGTTAAGCCACCTGCGGTTTCAGCCTTCTATTAATATTAGCAATGAATTTTTTTTTATAGTCTAGAATCTAGATATACATTGATTACTTTTTAGGCGGACCTTGTTTTGTTTACATTACTTCGCATACCTGTAGTAAAATACCTACACAAAAAAATTATAGTGTCGCCAGTAAAAAAAAAAATTAACAGAATATGAGTTGTCAGAAATTCATTACCTCCGTTTAGTTTTTATTTTTTAACAAAAAATGTATACATACTTACTGGACCTGAAAAACAATTGTCAAAGAAGGTACCTACTTCGATATATGTATGTATGAATAAAAATAATTGAAGTGGGTACTTGTTTTATCTTTGAGTAGCATTGTCTTATTGATTTGAACGTGTATTATAAGCCACAAGGGTAGGTACTATCGTCCTTCCTATTTTTGCCACGAAGTGGTCATATAGGTGCTACGTTTTGAAGCGGGACCCTCACACAATATTTCGACCTCGTCTCAAGGCTGCGGCGGCTTTTTCTTGTCTATGGGCTCCAGTAACCACCACAAAACGATCGCTTATTATCAATCTACATAAAGGAAATGTTTGTAATAGAAAGTAAATATTCTTTCCGAACTGGGAGTTTTTCCTCAGTATAAATAGTCTGACTTTGTTTAGAATAGAGTTGATAGTGTAGAGCTAGTTCCCAAAAACAATATCGTAGATTTGTCAAGTTCATTTATTATTATGTTACATTGCCGGGGATATGTTCTACACTCTTCAGTAACTTTATTTTTCGATCGTTGCTTACTATTTTTACCCCCAAAGGATTAAAAATAACTTGCCTACGTATTTGTTTCGCGTTTTTTTTTATTGCCCTTGTAGGCAGACGATCATACGGCCCACCTGATGGTGAGTGGTTACCGTCGCCCATGGACCTCAGCAATGCCAGAGGCAGAGCCAGGCCGCTGCCTACCGCTGATACCATTTTATAGATAAGTATTTATTTAGCCGTGGAATCTTAAAATTAGGTCTGACTAGAACTTAGTACTGGATGCGAGAGAACTTAACGTCTAATTTCTTTTTAAATTATCAGTACCTATGCTTTCGTAATTTTCAACAAATAGCTTTGTTTTCAACATGTCAAAGATAAAAATGACCGCCAACATTAAACCTACACCAATGTCAGGCCGTTATCTGACAATCACCTTTGCAAGATCTTTATTGATTTTTCTATCGTTGAAAATACCAGCTCAATTTCCGTTTCATTAGATGAGGGGAACCTGGGGAACTAATTGTTTAATCTGTGGATTATTTGAGATAAATATAATTCCGTTACCCTTTTTATGTTCGCATTGCGCCAATCACCGCAAGCTGTGGTCATCACTGCGTTAACAACTGCGCTACTACACACCTATTCACTTAAAAAGTGTGGACATTAAAAGGGTTTGCGCTATGCTACGTCCTTATTCAAACATCAAATTAAGCAGGCAGGTATCAATGCGTACTCAAAACGTTTTGCTGATAAATTCCACGATTTAGGAATAATTTTTTATACCATAAATTATTCTGGTAGCTATTCAATATCAGTTGGGCCGAAGATTCGTGCACACATCTAATTGCAAAACCACAAACCTATTGTATTATCAACTAAATCCGGTCGTATTTTGTTAAGTGAAGATTGTATTTACTTCGAAATTTCAAGGTTCACGAAGATTAAAGAAGTTTTCTTATTAGAATGCAATTTATAAGTACACTAACAGTACAATGTATCTGGTCGATGACATCAAGAGCTACGATCTGAAATCAGCACAATGAGCGAAGACGAACGAATTTCAAAATACTTTGTTTCCCAGTAAAGAATAATTATCATTGTAATTTATAACCCACAATCTAATGTACCTACCTAGTTCATTATAAAATGGGTTACTTTCTAATGTTTATTTTGATTATTAAGTTAGTAGACGAAGGCAATGATTAATTAATTAATAATGATTACATTAAGGTGACCTGGGAACTCATGTGCCTCCGCTAATAATTAAAAAGGTGACTATATTTCAGTGCAACCATCCACTATATCTCAGACATGAATTAGAGAAGCTCTTAATTGTGGGTCGCATAGAGGGCAAGTGCGCCGTGGGCAGAACACCAGCCAAATGGTCAGATCTAGTAAGAGAAGCACTTGGTGGTAGTCTGTACCATGTGGTCCATGCCACCCATGATCGAACATAGTGGAAGAACGTCACATGTGGTCGCGAACCTCAGCAGTGATGGAACGATATAGAAGAAGATCCACTATACTACCATTTGACATATTTATTTTGGTATTGAATTTCTTTCGTTCTAAAAGCTTATGATGCATTTTTTTATCCAGTTATATTTGTTCGTTTTTTCTCCTTAAAAGCAATGATATCTAAAAACTGAAGCGAAAACATCAACGAGGAAAACATTTCATTAATATGGCACATGAAAAGTATTATCTATTTTTATAGTCTGGGAAATCCACATGATGCTATATCAAAAGCATTATGGAACATAATAATAAAATAGGTATATTAATATTACATAATATATATGATATATTAATAATATTAATTCATGCTTGTGTGATTTAGTATTTCCTGTCCTTCTGTCTGACAGTCCTACAAGCACATCTTGAATGGGTGGTGATAGGAATTAAGACATATTGTTATAGATTTAAAGTACTTGGCTATATCTGTAAATTGCTTTTATCAGTTTTGACTATATATACAAAATGAGTTCTTCAAGTAGATGTACTGGCAGGAGAGAAAATTCTGTCGTCATCCAAAATAACTTCCTGAATTGATAATGTGAACTGATATAGGGTCAATACAATCTACATCACAAGGAAACTACTCAAAATCCCACAGCAATAATACAGGACATTTTACCTGTTAAGTCAAAGATAATCTTAATACTACTTTTATAGTTCAATCAAATTATTATCAATGTTTCGGACACTGCAATTTTTGTGGTCACAAATTAAGACAGTACTACCACAGGATTAAATTGTAAAATTAGTTTTAATTATGTCAATGACTGAGAACTGAAGAATTTATCGACTGTAAGCTGCCAATACCTCCCAATTCACATTTTTATTGAAATTGTTCTTTGCACCATCTGTTAGCTTTTTATCTTAATGTTAGAAGTGGCTACTTTTCTTTGTATTTTTCTATACATTATAAAAAAAAAAAAAACTTTTTAAGAACTTACACCAAGAAGAAATAACATGTAACTGATTTTTTTGCCAATATTTTTTTATGGAAATACCTTCTAATTTACTTACAGCTCTAAATGTGAATGTGATTTGAATATTTTCTTCTTAACAATATAAAACTACAGTACAAATAATAAACTTTGATTTTGGGTTCATAAATACCATCTATATTTTATTAAAATTTTAGTTATTATAGTCTCCTGTAAACTTGCCATCAAAGCACTTACGAGCTATCGGCAGCTTATGATCAATATATCATCACTATTACTTAATTCAATATGAAACAATCATTTAATCAACATTTCTGATATTACATTTTCGTTAAGTTGCAATGACAACTGTTCGGTTAATTTGTGTCTTTACTTAAATTTCAATGAACCAACAAACCAATACCCACTGACCTATGGATAAGCACTTTATTTCTAGTTGAAATTCAGAGGTGTAGAGGTGAATTCAAAAAGATGTCAACTTTTCAAAATTTGTTTTGTAACTGTTGTTGATAGATTCTTTTAATGTAATGACAACCATCATGCCTATTGATGCCATAAAGCAGATCATCCTTTTCTTGGAAGATTTTGATAGCCATTGGACCAATGTATTCAACATAAGAGCATGTTGCAAGGTATCAACGGAATTCCAGTAAATGCTTTTAATTTGCAAATTCCTACTTTAAGGTGGCCCTTTTTTTGATTTAATGAATCCTATTTTGTGATGATATTGCACTAAAAATAAAATATGGGTTAGCTTTTTGTATTTCATGTATTTTGAAGTTGCTCACGAAGCCAAATTAAAAATTTACATAAATACAATTTATTTTGATAATTTTTATACAAGACGTAAATAGTACAACATAAGATTCACTGTGAAATCATGTTCGATGTGGTTAATAAAGTGAAAATTATACCTAAATGCAATCATTGTTCTATAAAAAAAAAACAAAAAACATTTCAATGAGAGATCAGTTAAATGATGTTACAAGCAAATTTTAGTAAGACTGTCCGATAAGTCTCTTGCATAGATAATCAAACTTTGCAAATTGAAACACTATCTTCTGTACAAAATTAATTTTAAACCAGCATAATATATACATTGAAGTCTCCAGGTATATTTTCTTTATTCACTATTCATATTAATAGTAAAAAAATATGCATACCTAATATTGTAACCAAGCTACATGTGAATGGGTAAACAATGATCTGTGGGATCGCCCAGCCGTTCCGAGGCGAACAAGGTGAGGCAATGGATAACTGCAAAGGGACCGGCGCCGCGGCCCTCATCCACTAATAATAAAAATTTGATCCACAATAGTCTCTCACAAGTTACTCTGTTTAGGATGTGTAACATAACTTGCACTCATAAGTCGTGATATCTCGTTGGTCGTGTGGCGCGCACGGTCGGCACCGGTGCTCTCGTGCCGGCTATTCAGTTGTCCATGGCGTATCTCCGCGTCCACTCCTTCGCGTTCCTAATAGCTTCACTCTCGTTCACCTTCCACAATTCGGCAACGTCGTTCGCCAGCGGATCGTCAGGGTTAGGTGCTGACAGCAGAGCCTGAATAGACAGTAGCACCGTGCGTATTTGTAGAGCTGGACTCCATTTATCTTTAAGAATGTCCAAACAAATGCGGCCCAGTCGGTCTATATTAGGATGATATATTTTGGTGATAAACCTAACCTTAGGTGCCGACATGGGGTAATCCTCCGGTAGAAATAATTCTAATTTGAACAGTCCTCCTTCGAAAGGCGAGTCCTCTGGGCCCGTCACGATAACGTGGAAGTAACGGGCGTTTGTCTCGCTGGGTACTGCGCTGATCCCGGGCACCGGCTCCTGCATCAATCGCTGTGTCTCTTTGATTATTCTACGTGGTAGGGCTGCCATTTTAAATATGCGGTCGAGCGCAGTTTGTCAAATGGAAGCGATTACTCATATAATTGTATAAAATATCTAATTATATTAGCACTGAATGTGTTAACGACGCTTGTTGAGGCACGTTTCCTTATATTAATGAATTACAATAGCATTTTATCTACGAAATTGCAATAAACGCGACTACAAAAGCGAGTGTTCTTTAGTTTTTTTTTAACCACAGATAATATAGATTTTCACCAACATAGACAAAATGTAGAATTTAGAATAGGGTGCGTTCAATATATTTAGATGTCTTGAAAAAAGCCTTTTATATAAACATGTATTAGTTTAAGACAACAAAAACAATTGTTTATTAAAAGAATAAAATTCTGTACTAGGTTGAGTGCCTGGGACTGAATAGGAATCACACAACACTGTTAAACAACTTGTGGCGTGTTTGAAGCCTGCTAACACTAACTTGTCTTGTTATACAGACTTCAATCTATTTAGAAGAAGGCGCAAAAGAGCTTATGAAAAAAAAGGGAAGAATGAAAGATGACAATAATAGAAAAATAGTAGAGAGGAAGAATTGTATTCAGCCCTTAATATAAAATCCAAACAGGAAAGCGTGTTTAATTGAAAAGAACCTACATGAAAGTTGTTAAAACTGTTACGAAAGTTTCGGAACTTGTTTTTTATTTTAATTGTGTTTTGTATGCTTCTGAATCTTTCGTTTCTACCGAAAGCGAATTGCGCACATGATTTTTTAAAAACGAGACCTACAGGCTGTTCAAAGTTTTATGAAACCTATATTTTTTATTCAGCTGACAGAAAATGATAAATGTGAAAAACGTAGGCTCGTAAACAAATTAGTATTTATTATGAACCTATTGTGAAAATGTTATTTTAATGAACAGGTCTACCTAAATAAAATCACTTAGGACCGCGGTCAGCGACATCTAATACAGGTTTAAAAATGACGTGATGTCAGCTACTCGTCAACAGATGTCTAATTTTGTTTCATTAAATTTAGAACATCTATGTGTAGAATCTTCAGTATTAAGACAAATTCTCGTTATCAATGACAAATAAGGTTATTATATCATCGACATATTATAGACATATTATAATATTTAACTTAACTACAGTCAAAATCTGTTATAACGACATCGAAGGGACTGCTCATATTCAGTCGTAAAAACCGATAGTCGTAACAACCGGTGATGTTCAATGTGTATCGTGCAAGTACAAACAAATCGATAGGGAATTATTGGAAAAATATATTTATTTAATACGCGATTTTTCTTCAATATTAATTTGTTTTATTTTTCTTTGCGACATTTTGAAAGTTTCACGAATAACTCCACAAAGTTTTGGTGCGTCTTGTGTATAGATAAGTAACAGAGATATGAAGAAGCGGGCTTTGACTACCGCATGCACGTGTTTTGTTTCTAAGAATTAGAAAAGACCCTACACTAAACTAAATCCTATTGTTTTCTTTCCTGATTTTAAAAGCCATTGAAGATAAATGTGGATACCTATTCAAATTGTTTACAATACAGCTTAGCCGGTCGTTCTAACAGATCTAATTCTCCGAAATATTAGTTAAATGTGGTCGTTTTATGAGGTATGTCGTTATTACCAATGTCGTAGAAAGCAATATTTTTAATAAGGCGGTCATATGGCATTCAGCCGGGACCTTTGTTCTTGGTTATTATAACCGGCATGTTGTATNAAAAAAAAAACAAAAAACATTTCAATGAGAGATCAGTTAAATGATGTTACAAGCAAATTTTAGTAAGACTGTCCGATAAGTCTCTTGCATAGATAATCAAACTTTGCAAATTGAAACACTATCTTCTGTACAAAATTAATTTTAAACCAGCATAATATATACATTGAAGTCTCCAGGTATATTTTCTTTATTCACTATTCATATTAATAGTAAAAAAATATGCATACCTAATATTGTAACCAAGCTACATGTGAATGGGTAAACAATGATCTGTGGGATCGCCCAGCCGTTCCGAGGCGAACAAGGTGAGGCAATGGATAACTGCAAAGGGACCGGCGCCGCGGCCCTCATCCACTAATAATAAAAATTTGATCCACAATAGTCTCTCACAAGTTACTCTGTTTAGGATGTGTAACATAACTTGCACTCATAAGTCGTGATATCTCGTTGGTCGTGTGGCGCGCACGGTCGGCACCGGTGCTCTCGTGCCGGCTATTCAGTTGTCCATGGCGTATCTCCGCGTCCACTCCTTCGCGTTCCTAATAGCTTCACTCTCGTTCACCTTCCACAATTCGGCAACGTCGTTCGCCAGCGGATCGTCAGGGTTAGGTGCTGACAGCAGAGCCTGAATAGACAGTAGCACCGTGCGTATTTGTAGAGCTGGACTCCATTTATCTTTAAGAATGTCCAAACAAATGCGGCCCAGTCGGTCTATATTAGGATGATATATTTTGGTGATAAACCTAACCTTAGGTGCCGACATGGGGTAATCCTCCGGTAGAAATAATTCTAATTTGAACAGTCCTCCTTCGAAAGGCGAGTCCTCTGGGCCCGTCACGATAACGTGGAAGTAACGGGCGTTTGTCTCGCTGGGTACTGCGCTGATCCCGGGCACCGGCTCCTGCATCAATCGCTGTGTCTCTTTGATTATTCTACGTGGTAGGGCTGCCATTTTAAATATGCGGTCGAGCGCAGTTTGTCAAATGGAAGCGATTACTCATATAATTGTATAAAATATCTAATTATATTAGCACTGAATGTGTTAACGACGCTTGTTGAGGCACGTTTCCTTATATTAATGAATTACAATAGCATTTTATCTACGAAATTGCAATAAACGCGACTACAAAAGCGAGTGTTCTTTAGTTTTTTTTTAACCACAGATAATATAGATTTTCACCAACATAGACAAAATGTAGAATTTAGAATAGGGTGCGTTCAATATATTTAGATGTCTTGAAAAAAGCCTTTTATATAAACATGTATTAGTTTAAGACAACAAAAACAATTGTTTATTAAAAGAATAAAATTCTGTACTAGGTTGAGTGCCTGGGACTGAATAGGAATCACACAACACTGTTAAACAACTTGTGGCGTGTTTGAAGCCTGCTAACACTAACTTGTCTTGTTATACAGACTTCAATCTATTTAGAAGAAGGCGCAAAAGAGCTTATGAAAAAAAAGGGAAGAATGAAAGATGACAATAATAGAAAAATAGTAGAGAGGAAGAATTGTATTCAGCCCTTAATATAAAATCCAAACAGGAAAGCGTGTTTAATTGAAAAGAACCTACATGAAAGTTGTTAAAACTGTTACGAAAGTTTCGGAACTTGTTTTTTATTTTAATTGTGTTTTGTATGCTTCTGAATCTTTCGTTTCTACCGAAAGCGAATTGCGCACATGATTTTTTAAAAACGAGACCTACAGGCTGTTCAAAGTTTTATGAAACCTATATTTTTTATTCAGCTGACAGAAAATGATAAATGTGAAAAACGTAGGCTCGTAAACAAATTAGTATTTATTATGAACCTATTGTGAAAATGTTATTTTAATGAACAGGTCTACCTAAATAAAATCACTTAGGACCGCGGTCAGCGACATCTAATACAGGTTTAAAAATGACGTGATGTCAGCTACTCGTCAACAGATGTCTAATTTTGTTTCATTAAATTTAGAACATCTATGTGTAGAATCTTCAGTATTAAGACAAATTCTCGTTATCAATGACAAATAAGGTTATTATATCATCGACATATTATAGACATATTATAATATTTAACTTAACTACAGTCAAAATCTGTTATAACGACATCGAAGGGACTGCTCATATTCAGTCGTAAAAACCGATAGTCGTAACAACCGGTGATGTTCAATGTGTATCGTGCAAGTACAAACAAATCGATAGGGAATTATTGGAAAAATATATTTATTTAATACGCGATTTTTCTTCAATATTAATTTGTTTTATTTTTCTTTGCGACATTTTGAAAGTTTCACGAATAANCCTTTGACGATACATTTTGAAATTTTCGGCAAGGTTACCTTTGAAATCCATACTGGGTAAAAGTGGCAGGAACCCCACACCTGACACCATGTTTGTTGTGGATGTTTCAGTCATTGTTTTGATTATAATAAAACTATAATTGAATACTTAAATCACTCATTTTAATTTTCTTCAGCGTCCATCTTTTACGTTACATTTTTTATCTGTGTTGCCAGTCCTATAAACATAGATATAAGATAGGAAAAGGCGAATCATCTACGGTGTCTTTTTACGAAATGTCAATTAAAAAAATACTAGTTTAAATTTCATACAGCACAACATACATACATTTTAAATCCATCGAGATACAATAGTATTTTCCTTCGTTTTTCGGTTCGTAGAGGTAATTAAAATCACCTTTTCAGTTTATAATATTGTCTTTATATCATTTCTAACGTTTTACAAACTGTAAACAGTTAAATTGTTACAGTAAAAATATGTAATTTCAATTATATCTATCGAGGTAGCTAGTAGACCTTCCTAGTTGGGTTAAGCGTTGAGTGCGGCACGCGGGATATGTCGGAGTGAACCAATTAAAGCTTCCTTCCACTCAACAAACACGCATTTAAACTTCTGATGATACAGAATTTATCCGCGGCAGGCTGGGAGTAAGTGACATCACAATAATAAAAATTCGAACGAAATATTCCTTCAACTTTCGGATTGTTAGCAAGCAGTTAATTTTCCCATCGTCACAGGTGCGTAGGAGATAAGTTCGCCACCTTCCGTACCTTAATCAATGTGGCCATTGTTATAATATTTATTATCAAGGAATTTATCGGACATTTTGGAGGACATTTGATAGTGTCAATCAGCACTATACGTATTTTACATTAGGTTCACAGCGCTTTCTACCTATGATGGGTATTTCATATCCCTTTGTGTTGCCTGTGTGTTCATTAGTGAACTTTGATATTATTAACTATCTAGGTACCTACACTTGAAGGTACTTTAATAATTGGTGTTCTAGATACTTTAATTTAATAGTAATAGAATACGTTTACTTATGTTGTTAATTAACAAGATAATCAATTTAAAATATGTAAATCTTGTCTCTCACGGACACGTATCTATCTTTCGGCCCACAGATGTCCACTGCTGGATATAGGCTTCCCCATGTCTCGCCATCGCCATCACAAATAAGTCCCGCGCTGTCTGCATGCAGCCAATCTCCGCTCCTCTCAATATTATAAAATATGTATAGCACCACCCGCCACCGGAGTAGAGTTCACCCATACTACCTGGAGCCACTGCGTTCATCCACAGTGCGTTTCTAGAGTTTTTTTTTGCCACGTACCATCCGGCTTTGGAATGAGCTCCCCTCCACACAGTTTCCCGAGCGCTATGCCATATCTTTCTTCAAACGAGGCTTGTGGAAGGTCGGAGGGCATCGGCTTGGCTCTGCCCCTGGCATTGCTTAAGTCCATGGGCGACGGTAACCACTCACCATCAGGTGGGCCGTCTGTCTACACGGGTAATAAAAAAAATATAGGTCGTCGTATGTATAGAATATACCTTGCACCATATAAATAATATAATAATAATAATAATAAGCAAATTTTATTTCCAACGCCTTACGAAAATAACAGGTTTTTAAAAAAAAATATCGAAAATTTAGCACTTGTGTTATTGGAACCCTACTTCGTGTATAGGCCTCCTCTAGCGTACTCCGTTTTTCCCTATTCTTGGCCTTGGTTCTCCATTCTTTTCCTGTTGTTGCTATTATTTCATCCATCCAGCTGTTTCTTTGTCAGCCTTTTCTTCTTTTACCCATTGGTCTTTTCTATCGTGTGGTTTCTAATTTCCACTTTTTGTCCGCATATCTCGCAAGATGTACTGCCCAACGCCACTGCTGTGTTAGAGGATCCAACTTTTGCCATATAATTGTGCCATAGTCACGGTACATAAAGTTTGTATATTCCGTTATTATTATTATTTTTATTGCTTAGACGGGTGGACGAGCTCACAGCCCACCTGGTGTTAAGTGGTTACTGGAGCCCATAGACATTTACGACGTAAATTCGCCACCCACCTTGAGATATAGGTTGTAAGGTCTCAAGTATAGTTACAACGGCTGCCCCACCCTTCAAGCCGAAACGCATTACTGCTTCACGGCAGAAATAGGCAGGGTGGTAGTACCTACCCACGCGGACTCACAAGAGGCCCTACCACCAGTAATTACGCAAATTATAATTTTCCGGGTTTGATTTTTATTACACGATGTTATTCCTTCACCGTGGAAGTCAATCGTGAACATTTGTTGAGTACGTATTTCATTAGAAAAATTTATACCCACCTGAGATTCGAACAACGGTGCACCGGTCAACATGAATGCACCGGACGTCTTATCCTTTAGGCCACGACGATTTCAACATATGTATTGTTTTATTATTAAAATAGGTATGCTTTATTTTCATATCACTAGCATTACACCCTGACTTTGCACGAGTTTATTCCCTGCAAAACCGCTTCCCAAAAAATTTTCTCAATTGTTGGGTATATCTTTAATCTAGATTAACCACAGGAAGACTATGTTTTAATCGAATATATTAAGATTAATCGAAAAACCCTTTCTATAATTGCAATATTTTTGGTTATTGTGTCTTAATGACAAATGCATAGCATTTATTATACAGTTTACTGGAATGACATGATCGGAGAATTAATTTTATAATAATACTAGGTGACCCGGCGAACTTTGTTCCGCCTTAGAGGCAATAAATGAGCAGACTGATTTGATCAAGGTCAATTTTTTATTTGGATAATTAATGTAAATTCAAAAAGCAAGTATTTTAATGATATTTTATTGGCCATGTATTTATAGTTGTTATTATTATTATTATATTTTCTTGTCCTTCTTCAGTCCTTTCACTCGGAATGTTTCGAATCCTAGTTGCATTACGGCTTCGTCGGGAAAGATTTGATCGTGTTGGTCCCGACATGGGTTTCTTAATGATTACCTATCTCGGCACAATAAGCTAATAGAAACTCGAAACAAACACATCAACCGGTCAACTTCAAATTTTACTATAATTAACCATAGACTACATTACGTTTAGCTGTCAGTTGCTTTTTGTTATTCCATATCAGTTGCGTTTTGTTTATACCAAGTTGTATGTCACGTCCCACGGGAAGTGATAAAAAGTATCCCATGTCCTTCTCCTGGTTCTAAGCTACCTCCCCACCAATTTTCAGCCAAATCAGTTCAACCGTTCTTGAGTTATAAATAGTGTAACTAACACGACTTTCTTTTATATATTATATAGATTTATGGTAATGTAGGTAGTGATAGTGATAATATGCTTTAGGGTTTAAGGTGAATTGCGTTAATCAAAGTTTGTAATTACCTACCTACGTAATTCTCGTTTAATTTTAGTGAGTGGTGCGACCTTCAAGAATGTTAATATTGTGTTTGTTTTTCAGTTACTGGAGTTAGATATTAATGGAGTTCTTGCGTATATATTCTTGTTTCATTTTATACTAAATATGTCATATATTACTTATAATAAATGTTCGGCACATACAAAGTGTCTTTATTTAAATGCTGCTACTGCTACTCATATTAACTTGATTATTCCAGAAGGTTCTAAGATTATAGCTAAGCCTATTTTAAAATCTCATATAGTAGACTACAGAACAGTGTAATACTTAGTCAATACAATGATTTATTTGTAGTTTCATAAAAATTAGGCCAAAGGTTCCATTGGTATTTTTTTAACACAGATTTTTTATACGGATCTGTAAAATAAAGGGGTTCGAAATTAGATAATACTGGGTGAATGTTTCAAATCTCTAGATATGTCGTAGTGATATAGTGAAAAGACGGGTTCGACGAAATATGAAAGAAATCTCAAATAACTGGCGAAACTGGGATAGAAGTTTAATAATGTCATGTCATTCTTTGTTCGGCAAGACTTAAGGTGCGTGCAGATCAAACTTTTTTTTAGAAAATATTATATACTAGCGGCCCGCTCCGGTTCCGCTCAGGTCTTTAACAAAAATTTCAACGACGTTTTATTTTTTTAAATAAAATAACACTTATTGCGGCATAACTATAATAGTTAGACATATACTGTCACGACACTTTTTTAAATAATAATGTGTTTTACAAAGTCGTAGTATATTATTTTATTCTATCGTCAATTGTTTTCGCAGGGCACGCGATGTAAAGAATATTTTAGGTAGTTTCTTTACACCTTGGGTTACATTATTGGAGTTTTAGTAAGGATCCCTAATTTTTTTCAAAAAAGATTATGACCTACGTCTCTCGGGAATAGGGTAGCTTCCAAACAGTGAAAGAATTTTTCAAATCGGTTCAGTAGTTTCGGAGCCTATTCAATACAAACAAACAAATCTGTCCTCTTTATAATATTAGTTAAAAACGATTTGGTTTATTCTAAAATGTAATTGAAATTGTAAAGCAGTCGTGAAGAGTAAAAATGAAAATCATTCACATCTATAAGTAGAAGTTTCTTTAATTTTCTTTCTTTAGGTTGACTTTTCTAGTTGTTCTGAA
This sequence comes from Bombyx mandarina, assembly GCF_003987935.1. The sequence continues at coordinate 522,552 of NW_021011520.1, read as the reverse complement.
TGTTAACGCCTGATAAAGGATTTTAATTTCGACCTATTCGCATCAGAAGATTGTTATTAAAAGTTCGTTGGGCGTTTTGTGGATTAGGCCGAGTTTAATTTTACGTTGTTCACAAAAAGAGAGAGAATTGCAGACTGTCTGCTTTTTTTTTCATTTTTTCATTTGCAACGAATTAGCACAAAAATACATCTCTTCCAGACCATCATCAGATTGATAAGATCAATTAAATCAACGAAATTATAATAATAAAGTGTTCTAGTCCGGGGAAAAAATCTGATAGTTAAAAAAACAATAACTGCACACATACAATATAATGAAAATGTAATAAAACTTTTACACAAAAATTGATTTATTTGAAAATTTGCTCGAGACATTTTTAATTTTTAATATTGTAACCCTGTATCGAGCCCCGTATTTTCCTTGTTGAATTTAAACAAAATATCCCGGGAACTGATTGCAGCCCAACCTAAGTCCAATTTTAAACCCAAATTACCCAGGGACACGTTTAAAGATGGAAGAAATATAATTTCCCAAAGCGACAAACGCTAATTGAAACAAAAAAACACGGATAGATTTCGAAGAATCATTTGAAAGTCTCTTGTTAAACATTAAGAGTATAGCCAAACTGCTATTTACCCTTTCATTTCATTTCCATAATTCATGTGTGGAACGTACGCTAAACAACGTATTCAAAATTCAACATGGAAAAGTTCTGAGAAGGACTAACGAAATAAACTTAATGGTATAAGCTTTTAGTGCCATTCAGTTATTAAATATAATAAAAATATAATTTCAGTTGAATTGAAAAATGTAATGTGGTGGAAGTGTTATTAAGATAATAATATGTAAAAAGTTCTAACTACGGCTTTGGACTGTTTGCCGAAATCCTTATTAAAATATGTCTTTTGCGGTCATCAGGGGTCAATGTAATCATCTTATCAGATAAAGAACGTCCATTTCTGGTTGACCCCTCTTCTAAGGCCACAAAATGGCCGGTCTGGATCAGTCAGCGTTCGATTTATTCCTACGACCCTCGTCACGTCTAAAGTACCATGACTGGCTGACAGTTAACGCACAGCCTAGCTCCTCAACATAATCTTAAAAGGTGGTGAATACTCCTTAAGTACTCTAAAAGTACAACTGATAATGTGGTAAGATCGTAAAGAAGAAATTTAAACATTGAATGCCTAAAAAGCAAATAAATAAATTTCACTGTGGTTGATTTAAATCTAACTCTGTATAGGTTGCGAATATAATGTGCCAATTCAAAAATGTAATACAATTAAATTGATTTGTTCATAAACGTAGCGGATCAATAATGGTGGCTTTGAATAGTCTTTACAGCTTCTTCTTTTGCAGCGGTTACAACAGAGATAGGTTGGTGGACTATGCCTTCTTTTTTGTAGACTATAGCCTACCAATATCGAGCGATATTTGAATTATTTCAAATAAAAAAATTATAACTTTTGGAATATTGCTACGTGTTGGAATATTAGAAAATTGTGGCCCGTTATTTAAAAATGGAGATTTCGGTCTCAGTGTGCTGGTGTAATACCCAACGTATGCTATTACTAATTTTTCCGTAAATCGCTTATTCGCTTTTTACGATACACATACACAAATATAGGGATTTTCTGGGCACACGCACACAGACGTAACGCCGACCTTAATCTTTACTTAGAAAATGTCACTAAATTATTAAAACAGTCAACTCTTAGTAATTTATTAAAGTACTTTTTTCCTTACCTATTTGCTGATAACCTAAGGGTTTATTCCAGCTACACATCTAAGCAATAAAAAAAAAATTATGTCCACTCTAGAGCGCTACTGCGGAATCGATGAAAAGGATACTTCCTTCGAAAATCGAATAAATTGACCTAAAACGTCGTGTGCCGAGACTCGTGTTACCAAAATACGATGACGTAACGATACTTAATGAATGAACCAACAAATGAATGAATGAAATTATTATTAGTTTATTACGTAATGTCGTACCGGGGAGTGGAGCCGTGATGAATCGGTTGGCCTCTATGATAAAGCATTTTGTGGATAAAAACGAGCCGAACCTTCTGTCACGAATGTAGGGACAGCATTATTATATTTTGCTTTTATTATTGTCTTTGCAATGTTGATTGTTGATATATGATCATTTTGCAACTAATTCCATGCTACGTTTAGAGCCAAGACAAAAAGTTAGTTAGTAGATAGGCAGATGGTTTGTTTGGAAGAAGATTATAGATCTCATAGACATCACGACTTGTCAGCCGCTGTTTATTTTGACACATGAAGTCGAAATCTCAATTGTAAATAATGACTGGATTGTCCGCAATTTAAATTTATGACAGCGAAGAATTATCCCTGTCACGGAAATTAAATCTAATATTAAAAAAAAAAAAAATAATAATTTCATATAAAAAAAAAAGACATGCCCGCCGAGTTTCTTGCCAATTCTTCTCAGGACGGAGGCTAGTTCTTGTGAATTGGCGGTAGTTCTTTTGACGTTCAACAAGTATGTACTTTCATTTATGTTGAATATTTTTTTTTTGATTTGATTTGATTTGAAGTAAATAAATATTGTACTTAAAAATTCTTAAATGATTTTACTTTTGTTATATCGTTTAACGCTATCGCTAAGCCCCGATTTCTACAGCGCTAACGCGGCAAATTTCTTGTTAAAGAAAATACCTTTTCACTCAATCTTAATTATATCAAATAACTGCGTTTATAGAAAGAAAAAATTTAATCTTTTTTTTTAAATTAAATAAAGTATAAGGATTATTTTCTGATTACCCTAGTGTTGTGCGTGTAATCATAATTATTCAATGACCTTTTAATAAAAGTCTTGATGAAACCGGATTAGAAAATTTCGTTATATTCACATTCATTGTGATATAACAACCCCTATATATTACAAACGTCCAGATAATATAAACCGTGTAAGGGACGAATTATGTGGGAGGAACAGGAAAACGCACAGAGCGACTCGTGAAAAATGTATGATAAATCTGAGCCGTAACAAGGGTCAAACATGGCGGACCGCGCATTGAGAGAAACACAAAATAAATAACACACAAAACGACATTGCTTGCTTCGCGTGATGTTTTTAGATTGGGCAAAATGTTGTAACTAAGTATACGAGCTAGGGATGTTTCGCGATTCTACTTTTTATGTTACGAACATTAAGAATTTAAATGGGTAATAATGGTTACTATAATTCAGTGAATTCATACGCTACACTCGATGCAATGAACAAAATTTTAACATAGATTATTTGAGGTTTCAGCACCATATATTTCGAGATAGCATGAGTGTTGGCGAGAAAGCAGCCCTGGATCTTGCAGGCGGAGGCCCTCATTGCATACTATATACCTGGATGTATAGGTATACCTACTATATACCTATATAGCCAGTGCCTAGAAGAGCTCCACGCCTGGGGCGTATTACGTACCCTTCCAACAAACACCATTTCTAATTGCCGCCTCTACATGTAACTATGAAATAATGCGTACTTCAATTCACAGCTTTAATCAATTTTTGTAACACGTTGTATACAGTATGGTCTTTTGTAATCATCCGCTGACATCCGGACTTCGAGTAAATGTATTTACTATAAAAGCCAGGTAGAACCTCTTTAATTTATTTACGTTTTGTGACATGTCGCATAGGATACTATGGTGTAATAATTAATTTAAAAAAAAAACAATAACTTTCTATAAATTTATTAAAAGACGCCATCGTTTATTCATACTCTAATGTGAAACGTGGATAGGAAGTCCGGTGCACGCACAACCACGTGTTCGAAGTCCATGAAGGATAGTCTTCCGTCTCCGTCCACGTCAGCCTCGTCCAAAACACTAGCCACAATTTCCTCCCTCTCTTGAGCGTGAAGCTCTCCCTTCGTCAACAATCGAGTGGCCTCCAAAAGGTCCTCTCGACCTATGTACATGTCGTCATCAAGATCATAAATTCTGAAGGCGTACCTGTAAACAATTTTGTTAGCTAGTTTTTTTTACTAAGATGGAACGAAGAGTTCACGGCCTATATAAACATCAACAAAGTAAATTGCGCCACCCATCTTAAAGCTGCTTTCAGACTACGCTATACTATAGTGCCATATAGTATAATAGCAGCCTATACTTAGCCAATAATATATAGTACTAGCTGTACCCACCCGCTTCGCTGGGCCTTTAAAATTAACATTATTATTTCTCACCCCCACAAAGATTCTCATCATTAACGCCCCCTAGGTGAAGGGAGTACAACACTCATATAAATATTAGCCTATCCATTAAGTACATGTATTTTCTACATGGATACCAAGTTTCAAGTCAATCGTATGCATGGTTCAGTAGTTATAACGGAACATCCGGAAAGACCACTGTAGTTTTATATATTAGTATAGACAGTACAGTGTGAACGGATCCATAATGTATGGTGCGCGATATTGTTGTGCTATGAGCTATAATATACTATATGCTATTATATTATAGCGTAGTCTGAAAGCGGCTTGAGACATAAGTTCTACGTCTCAGTTCTTTAGAACTATTGCTGAATCTATTCTATCTATTAGAAATCTGCTATTTATTTGCGTATAAGTATCCCAAATGACATCTATATGAGGATAGATACGCTACCTATTTCTGCCGTAAGGCATTAATGCATTTTGGTTGTTAAGTGGGGCAGTCGTTTTACTTTAGTAATGCATTAATGCCTTACGGCAGAAATAGGCAGCGTATCTATCCTCATATAGATGTCATTTGGGATACTTATACGCAAATAAATAGCTAATAGATAGTATGAAAATATTTAATTTAATTACGCAAAAGTTTGACCTGATTTTTCGTAACCCAATTATAGATATTATTGTTGGTGTTAAAGTACAACGTGAATCTCGCTAACTTTATCCATTAGCTAATCATTGTTTCGCGTGATTTCAGACGATGAGTCTCGGGATCGTGTGAATCATAAAATAGGATTGGTGTAAACTCCGAGTTTAATGATTATAAATCTATTAGAATCATAATAATTTATGGTAAACTTTTTCTTAACTTCTATCTAAGTAAGATTTTGATTATTTTTCTCCAGTTAATGTCCAGTGTAATGTCGCTATAAAAAGAACAGCTATATTGCTTTTTTTAATATTCCGATTGCGGATAACTTAAATATTATATTATACTAGCTGACCCGGCAAACGTTGTATTGCCTTAAATAAGATTTGTAGGGAAATTCTACTGTAGAAAAAAAAACCTCATTTAACCACATAATACCTCATTATAAACAAAAAAAAAATATCCAAAAAATTAAAATAAAAAATAAGTGTTTGGGGTGGACAACCCTTTTCACTTAGGGGTATGAAAAATAGATAGTAGCCGATTCTCAGACCTACTGAACATACTATTGATACACAAATAAAACCAAAAAAACATGGCTGAAAAATGTATAGTATTGTATAGCTCTCAAATATATTAAGTGTATAATCTATGATGTATAGTGAGTAAGTAAGACAGGAGACCGGCTTCGTCCTCATCCCTACTACGTGATGTTTGCTGGATGAGTGGTGACACCTGGCGGGGATAGCTGATCGATTGATAGTTGATCAGTAGTCGACCGGCGAGGGCGGGAGATCAAATTCAATTTAAAAAAAATCATAATTAAAGGAACTTGAAATTATAAACTATGAATAAGAATTTATCGTACTATCCCTAAGTCTGCTTCTAGTATTGGAGCTTAAGGCGTCTAATGCAAGAGTTATTGGATCTGATGAACCCGTAAGGACGTGTCTAGGGCGTCGACAGTGATTGGGCAGGTTTCGGGGAGTAATCAGCAGGTTGCAAAGATAAAGTGTCTATCGTGATGCATACCCTGGGGCATGAGGCAGATGTCTCAAGCATTAAGTGTAACTATGTTAAACTATTCAAATCGCAAAACACGCCTACCGGCAGAAATTATAGTCTTAAACAAAATAGTTTCGAGTTAGTTTTCATTTTAGTCCGTATTTAAATGAATACTCGGTTTTACAAGAAGGCACTATGTTTAATTAATTTGATTAGATCGTACGCTAATTGAATGAATGTATATACAAAAGTGGAAAAGTTTATAGTTTTATTCCATTCACGAAACGAAATAGTCAAACATGTTGTCCAACTTTCTATAAACTTCAAAATTAAAATAGTTTGTTCGTTGGTTAATTGTGTACTGTGATTATTTACAAACAGCACACCCCCACTCATTGCGGTTTAGCGCTTAATACAGATATTTTTTATCTCGGTAACCGTACTCGTCGAACTCGACAAAGAGTTCGCCGTGCAACCTAACCCATGAATCAGCTCGCTGAGTTTCTCGCCGGATCTTCTCAGCGGGTCGCGATTCCGATCCGGTAGTAGATTCATTCTCGAAGCAATTGCTCTTGAGTTGTTAGGTCTCCTTCGGAGGCGCTCGGGCAGTTGTTAGCAAATCCCGCCCCTCTTGGCTGAGCCTTTGCTCGCCCACCTGTCCTGGTGAAACTGGAAAGGCCTTCGGGCCACCAGTAAACTTTCAATCATATAAAAAAAAATATATTTTTTGTTTGAAAATTATTCAAATCGATTTTTATGTGGATTTAAGACATACCGATGTATATAACGACGAACATTTTTTCTTTAGAAATTAATGTACTTATGCAGTTTGTGACTTGGAAACGTATAACTGCTCAACGATAAGATTTTCGAACATAACACAACTTATATTATTCATTATGTCACTCTAATTGTATTGATTTGTGTTATAGAAAATTCTCTCACTCGGTGTTTGCCATCAATCTGTCGTGGCGTATTTCATTTCTTATATCTTTGTATTATTTCTTACCTTAAAATCTCTTTCCTCGTGAAAAATGTACAGTCCTGTTTAATTACAGCAATTTAATAAGTTTTTGATGACTAAAACTGGTAGGTAATTATACACATCATTATACTCGAAGGCTGTAATTTATTATTTATATCCTTACGAAGCTAAAAAGTGTTTTTCTATTCTGGCAACACGTAATATTTCGTAGCGGTAATGTAGTAGTGAATGTTATACAAAATCTCGAGGATCTTATTGTGAGGGCGCCTAGCCAAATCTGCGAAGCAGTCTTCGTTGCGGTTCAAAGGGTGGTGGAACAACCGTAATAAAATTCCATTGAAACTTAGATCCCATGTTTCGAGGTGGTGATGGTTTTCACATACAGATATCATGTGGGATCCTGTACCATCTATTCAACACCACGCAAGTGCATGTGTTTATAAAGTAAATAGCGAATTTACTAAAACAATAATTCGAATTTATTAAAATATATAAATAAAAAAATATTTATGGTAAACTCAATAAAATTTAGTAATTACTATATAGAAGATAACATCGTAGAATTTTGTTTTTATTGTGTCGAAAGAAACGGCTTAGCGGCATTTTCTATTTACTTTTGGTGTTTAGTAAAAAGATCATATCGGCAGCACAAAGCATAAAGTAGTCTATGCTTTCAGTAGTATCAATAATGAATATATTATTTAAAATAAAAATTGATAAAAAAATACCAAAGAGATAAATTATTAATCTCAGATTAAATACGTCTTGATATCGAATACATTTTTCGTAATATAATTAAAACTATGTTCTTCAATTAAATGCATCTAGTCGGAATTTTTGGAGTAAAATTATTGTTATATGTTGTTTATTTATATACATTTAATTTGTATTATTAGAAATAATGTTCAAGAAAAACTAATTACCGAAACCTTATCGATATTTTCATAAATCTTCGCTAGTGAGGTACTCATTATTTGACAGAGTTTTCCAAACGATTCCTATTGTTTTATTTACCTGGTAATCTTCGAGCTGTTGTTCTGTAAATGTTACAACTTTGTTCCCCATGCTCTTTTCCTAGTTCACGGCACTAGCTCGTTTAGTAAGCAGCCTGTTGCGGCGGCCGCGCTTTGCTTAGCACTGGCTCCGAACGCGCCTTTTGAATTAATGTTCTACGCCACCGGACTAAGGGTAATGTCACATAGGTAGATATTTTTTCTTTCGCATAGTTTTTTCTTCGATTTTCGTGAGCCGTAGACGTAACAAAAATAAATATACGTTTATGTTTTTTTTTAATTTCGCGTCTCCTATTCGTTCTCTGATTGCGAAAATGAAAACTGTGAGTATACGGCTTTTGAAACGTCGGAAATTATATAATGAAATCAAAAAATGAATGAATGAAAAAAAAAACGGGTGATTAAATCGTAAAAGTAGTTTTAATTATTGTTTTATCAGATGATTTTGAAGCTATTCAAATTTTAATATTTTACATTTATAGAAGTGTATTATGACTCCGATATTTACAGTCTTGTTTATTCATCTTTTTCATGTGTACCTACTCAATTTAAATTGCTAGGATTGTATTCTGGTTGATTCCGCAAATGTATGTATTTTTGAATATGTTTATTTTTGAAAGTAAGAAGTGTAAGGTATGAACTAAGGATAATTTTATAATAATAATAATCACATAATAATTTATTTATTAAGCCATGAGATGACATTTAGCAC